>JAWQFJ010029762.1:0-15000 GCA_034096865.1 Theodoxus fluviatilis | reverse complement strand
GTAAAAGCCATGAACATTTCTCCAACCTGTCCACAAGGCAATCAGTCACAAGTGGCATCGTCAGGCATTCAGTAACCATAGCGTTTATGATTTGTTGTTGTTGTTGTTGTTGTTGCTGTTGTTGTTAATTAAAAGTATTTGATAGTAGATCTCAAAATCCAGCTGTTCATACAGTTTGGATTTTTTTCCCATTGAAGGCCCTCTAGAGTAAAATGTTTCTTCGGTATGCTGTTCTGTAACCTGTGGACTGATAGTGAAAGTAGTGTGCCTTCTTCCATAATTATGAAGAATCATTTACTGGTGGAATACATCGATCCTGCGACAAAGAAATGTCTGTGCAAGACAGTTTTAATAATCCAAAATTATATTGAACCATTGTCACTGAAACAGTACGCAAAACTCGTATCATTACAACAGTGGCATTTCTCACCGAAATACTTCCGCAACAAAAACAGTTGGGTTTCCAATTTTCTGGCGGAGCCTTTGTTCCAGATTGGCGGAGAGCGCTAGACACGGGATAAGAAAGAACAAGAAAAACCAAACAGAGAGAAAATAAACATGGCTGCAATGAATACGTCATCTGCGCAACACGTCTCCAGCACGGGGGTTTCCCCTTGCTCTCTACAGACGTAAGCCTGCTCAGCCGAAACGCAGGTCCACGATAAGAGAAGATCTGGTGGTTTAGGGTCTTATCAACCCTTTACACAGAAGCTCCGTCATTCCTTCAGACTCTCAGACAACTCTCAGACAGCCGATTCCCCCTCCAGTATCAGAACTCCATAGGATATAGACCTCTGGTGAAGTCTACCCCTGATAAAGACACAGCCAAAAGACAGGGTTAGCAGAGTGTTCCAAAACAAAGATAAGTCGGCCTGTGTTACGAAAGGCGGGGATGGGTGGTCTTTGGGTTCAGAAAGCAGGGAGCCAGCGCTTTTTCCATTGGAGAAAGCGGCCGTCAAAACACGAGCGCTAAACACGAGCTGCCCATGTCTCTGCGCGTGGGTGTCGGGAACGTCAGAGAAGCAGAGAGTCTGGTTATCAGCAGGAACGAGTTTTCAGTCACGGAGGTTATCACTGTCCTGTAATCCCAGTCAGAGGCTCCATAAATCAGACAGCTTTAGCCCTCCTTGATGTCACTGTTTTTGCCTCATCTTCAGCAGTTCTACAAAGACAGCATTGTGTCTGAGAAGAGGCGGATGATGTATTCGAGCATTTATCCCCTTGCTCATCCATAATCAGCGTGTGTCTATGCAGCTGCTGAGATATTAGAAATAGTTTTGTACTTGCGACATTCTTGAATTGTTACCAATGATTGCCCGATATGTGTGCTCGGTGAGTATCTATAATGCTAAAAAGTCGTGGATATAGAAAGCTCCAATTTGAAATGTTGGTGCATACTACACATTATTTTCTCTAAACATTCATGGTTAACAAGACAACCGTTGCAGGATAAAGAGCATTGCGAAGTTTTCGCGAGCCTTCATCTTTTATTATTGACTTTGAGAATAGAATTGACATCGTAATTCAGATCTCTCTCCTATTCCTTTCCCCTCCACACACACACACACACACACACACACACACACACACACACACACACACACATACACACGCACGTACGCACACACACACACATACACACACATATACACACATACACACATACACACACATACACACACATACACATACACACAAACACACACACACGTACACACATACACACACATACACACACACAAACACACACATACATACACACATATACACACACACATACACACACATACACACATACACATACACACACACACGCACACACATACACACACATATACACACACACACACACACATACACACACACATACACACACACACACACACACACACACACTCCCCCCCAAAATAAAATAGTTGTTGTGAGAATCCGACGAGAAATTCGCACCCGGGGCTTCACAGTTCGTCTGATGCTCGGTTCCTCAACTTGTCATATCGAAAGCTGCTTAGGTTCAAGCCAAATGGCCCGACATAGGCCGCTGACCCTTGTCGAGTGCTGTGAAGAATAGAGTAGATTTGAATGAGTGCACGTGTACGTAATTAACATCTTTGTGCATCACACTCTCAGCCTATGTCTTCGGTTCATGTGTCACTTTCCTAACGTTTGGTATCATCGGGTTTGATTAGTTTTTTTGCGGGAGCATCCAATCCATTTTACTGTCAGTTCAAAGCTAACTTTGCCTAGGAATCAGGGAATAAGTTCATTCGCCTGAAGTAATGAAGAGTGGGAATCGCTGCCGAAAGGGCGATTTTCCATATAGGTCTACTATACACCTGTACTTATTCAAGCACGGCCATGCTCAAAGTGAAAACACAGGCCTTGCATCTTTCTGTGCCCATTCTCCTGACAGCGTATTGGCATTCCACGCATACAATAGGAGTAACGAAATTCCATGAAATGAAATGGCGGTCATTGCACTATCACCGTCAAGGTCGCCCAGAAAGAGAAAAGATAAATGTGGGGAGTAAGCCATTCCAGACACTGCCAGCTGCATTTTGTATACGCTGTTCATCACCCTGTTCTTCTGCCATTGATATCCGTCTCTCGGCAAAGCTCCCCCTGCAGAATCGAGCAGCAAATATTTCTATGTGGCGTCCGCCACGCCTCTCTGATGACCACGGCGCTACACGACTTATGCCAACGTCCTGGCACCAGAGTCCCTGGGGATGAAGTAGTCCCGGAAGGAGGGAAGAATATTTCCTTGTGATGCAAATGCCCGCAGTCTCCCCGCGACATCCATCAAGCAGATCTCTGGAGGCTGTCCCCGGCATTGTCTTGGGGGTGGAAACGACTTGCTGTCAGTCATGCCAGACCTCCTGGAACATGTAGATTCCACGGCAGCGGCAGCGGGGGAATACGGTGAAGTTCATAGCGACCGGTGCTGCGCGAGCTCGACGTTTGGAAAGCCGGGCGAGCTGCTTGATTACGAGGTGGACCGGAGGAAGGAACGAGATTTTGGAGGAAGACGAGCTCAAACGAGCCGCCGCTGTTAGGAGATATGGAAATGACGAGAATAATGGAGAAACGAGAAGACGAGGGGACGCGAGCAAAACGTGCCGCATGCAAAACAGAGCATATAGTGACTGCAGGAAAATTGCCCGTGGACGAGAGGGCGGTACAGAATGATCGCCAAGATAGAGAGAGAGGGAGTTATTGCAAAACGAGTGCATCTGATCTGTTACAACATACATGTAAACTTTTAATCAAGGAAGTCCGAGTTGTTGGATTCGTCTTCAAACTTTTGAATTGCTTGAACTTGGAGAGTTCTCGTACGAGGATTGGTCCCAGAATGCATAGACGGAGAGCTTGCCTTAGCTCGATAAGTAAATCGTCATTGTTACTGACTCCACAGCTGAGCATTGATATGTGGCCTGATGCCCTACACAGTTCATCGATCAAAACTCAAGTTGGTGCAATGATTTGGTATCCTCGTCCAGACGGTATTCTTCACCGATCACAATGTCTGTCCTTTTCCTGGCAAAATGTCAAGGCGGCGCCAGGAAATTAGATCAGATCGTATTTGATCACTTAGTGCAGAGATGCTGAATCTCATGTTAAATGAAATTTATGGAGGATGGATTGTGTACCGAAGACAGCAGCCGAGCATAATGATTCTGCCATTTTGATCAATGAACATTGCAATACGTGTGTATGTGTGTACGTGTGCGTGCTTGAGTGTGTGCTTCTATGTGCGTTTGTGTGTGCAAGAGTGCTTGTGCGTGTGTGTTTCTGCGCGCGCGCACGCGAGTGTGTGTGTGTGTGTGTGTGTGTGTGTGTGTGTGTGTGAATCTGTGCGTTCGTGCGCACTTGCATGAGTGAGACACGCAGTGGAATGATATTACAATCATGATATTCTGGAAAGGATTGTTTCTCTGTCAGGCGTCTTACGCTAAAAAACTTCATCACATTATCGCCAGAATGTCTCGAGGCCCACTTCTTGTGTCACGTGTGAGACACGGTAGGAAATCCACACCGCCAGCAGAGATGCTTTTTTCCAGAGGTTTGCCCGCTGCAGCCATCACAATGTCATGGCGTCGGCGGATGCTGAAGCAGTGACCTTTGACACTGCACGTGCACCCAAGCTGCAGTGGAAAGAAATGGCTCGTTGTGGGTTTGACGTGCCAAGACGTGAACATCAAGGCATTGATAGTATCTAGGACTCGGTCAAGGAGGTGCATACACTGGCACATTTTTTGTTGCAAGCACGTACACGTACCCTGAGGAAGACATCAGTACAGGCGCATTGAACATGAAGAGGGATTAGGCGTACGTTGCTGGCGCATGGGCCCCGACATTCCCTTTCAGAAATATACACGTCGAAGCCCGTGAATATGCCCAATTAAACCCACGCATATACAGACATGCACTCGCGCTTACGAACTTCAAGAGATATGCATTCGTTCTATGCCTTCTTACGCATGCACACACGCACATACACGCACACGAACACACACACTCACACACGCACGCACATACACACACACACACACTCACACGCGCGCGCGCACACACACACACCATGCGCTAAATGCATGCGCGCACGAACGCATGTGCACAAACGCGCACTTGCACGAAACTGATGCATTTCATTGCCGCTTCAACTTCTGTTTCTGAGGACAATTTCTTAGGATTCTGCAAAGGAGTCAGAAAGAAGCATATCGTTGTGCTTTTCATCATCATCATCATCATCATCATCATCATCATCATCATCGTCGTCGTCGTCGTCGTTGCTCAAACGGAGCTGAAGTTTATCGGCATGGAGCATGACCCTGGTGTGAGCTCGAAGAGCTCGATCTCTTCTCCAACATGAGACCTGCATCAGCCGCCAGGGCTGACGATGGCGTCAGATGCTGCGGTCTTTCTTCTATTTATTATGTCAGACAGAAGTGAGTTCAATATAGCTCTAAAATTCTCCCATGGGAAAGTTAAGAAAAGTTCAGAAGCATCTAAGTGGAGTCTCAACCAAACATTACCATCTGGTGAAGGAGGAGCGGGGAGGTTTGCCAATAACTCTGGCAAACCCAAATCTAACATTACCAGATGGGACTGTACACAACACCTCGGGGGGAGGCTAAAGAAAAATTAGCCTGAAGGCAACGCCTCGATGCTGTCAAATAAACGAGGTTAACGCAGAGAGAACTGAGGTAGCTTCTCAGGCAGACAGCACAGGAGGACTGTCGTTGGTGGTGACTTACGGGCGGAGCACAGAGCTAACTTGAAGTATAAAGTTATTGAGCACTTCATACATCTGTCTACATTTATATTGCTGTTAGGTCGCACTCAAACATATCCCTATTTTTAAAAGCCTCAGTTTCGATGGCTTTGGTGGATTCTATTCATCATCATCATCATTCTTTTCTTCTTCCTCTTCTCCCTTTTCCCCTTCCTCTTCTTCCTCTTCCTCTTCTTTAATACACAGCATTACGTCACAAATTTGTCATAGACTTCCGCCCTTAGGTCTCCGCAAGAGCAGTGCCCTGTCTGTGGCGAGCAACAATGGCTGCAACTGAGGATTGCTCGCCAGGTACCTACCTACTCTTCAGTCAAGTAAGCTTTGCTGGAGCTACAAGCCGGACCTGCTCGTTTTACAATGTTTCACTGAAAGGTCAAAGGTCTAAGGGAATTCACTCGGCCCACTTGTAACACTCTCTCACACAATCATTCCATGAAACACGAACAAGACAGAAAGACGGTGAGGTCATAGGTCAAATGTCAAAATCTCTTTAATTACAATGCCAAGGCAATCGGGGAATGACTAAAGTTTAGCGCGAGGGATAATCATGCAGAAACAACAATAATTATACTCAATCATGTAAGAGAATGAATGGTCCGCCAGCAGATCAAAAATGATAAGTAAAACTTATCTGTCCGAGTCCCCAGACTCCTGATTCAGTTGTTACTTGCGAACAAGAGCTGCGTGTCAATCGTGGTTCAACAGCAAACGATCAGCACTCACAAGGGCCCCTGCCCTCGGGATGTTTGTAGTAGCGGATCTGGAGGCACCGGAGAGAAGAGAGGGGGTAAGGGGAAGGGGGATAGCAATTGCATTCTTTCAAAAACATAGCAAATTGTATTCTCTCTAGCGTCGGTATTCTTCATCGGAGAGGGGACAGGCCCGGCGTTCTTCTCTTCTTCCTGAGGAACGACATAACTTTGGCGTGGAGGGTGACGCAGTCATCGGCGTCTCCTGAGGAATGACGTAACTCTGGCGTGGAGGGTGACGCAATCATCGGCACAGTGGTAGGTCTTCCAAGGTGTTGTTTTCGCCGACCCTGAGCGCCGGTTTTCAGGGATATATATACCTTCCGCACGGCCGTCATCGAACTCAGCCATTTCCCAGCCAATCACAGAGCTCCTATATAAGTAGAGACCTTTCCCCCGCAAAGTCTCCAGTGTGGTTTTTCTCCCAGCCAATGGAAGCACTCTCTCCCGCGAATGCAGGCATGGAACGTCCATCTAAGTTTCTACGGTTGGCGAGCCCTAATAATTCTCTATCATCTACGGCCGGCGGAGCCATAATAATTCTCTATCACATAACAGGTTAATCATGGCAAAGAAATAGGCAACTTAATCCAAGGGGGAGGGGTGATCTCGCCCCAGCTGGACTTTCAGTTTTCAGTTATCCATGATAAGTCTAGCAATGACACAGCATCAACAACAAGGAAGAACAGTGTACGGAAATTTGATTTGTCATATCCAAAGCCGGGTTGTGTCGCATGGATACAGAGTGTTAATGAAGCCGTTAATAGAAATAACATTCATATGAGCCTTTAACAAAATTCTGAAGCAGTTTCTTGTTTTTAGTAAAAACTTACCATTTATCCTTTTTTCATAGTAGCATAAAAGACCCAATATTAACTGATATAAAGTATTTGATAGCGTGTGTTCAGTCTAAGCCTTTTCAAAGAAAATTACTCT
The DNA here is from genome assembly GCA_034096865.1 of Theodoxus fluviatilis. Lineage (NCBI taxonomy): Eukaryota > Metazoa > Mollusca > Gastropoda > Cycloneritida > Neritidae > Theodoxus > Theodoxus fluviatilis. The sequence goes on along the minus strand of JAWQFJ010029762.1, from coordinate 8,022 downwards.
CTGCAGAACGTGCAACATATACGTTTGTGTTACGTTGATGGTCAGATATGTACTGCAAATGATCCGAGAAAACCAGAAATTTAAAACAGTCAAGAGTCATACTTTCACCTTGGCACTCTCTGCTTCGAAACACTCAAAAGTTATGTACTGAAATGTCACCTAAAGGCACATCTTTTCACCGTTTGGATGAATGTCGAAGCTTTCAGTGCCATTTCACTCCCTCGACTCTTCAAAAACGGCATTTGGTCTACAAGAACGACGATTCTGCCACTGTCTGGCATAAGATCAGTACCTTGTAGGTCACGACGGTGGCCTTCCCAATGGGGATAACCTACAGTCCTCTTCGGACAAACTCCTCCACAGGCAGTCTCAGGTGGCAGCCATCTTGCCGACAGCTGCAAGGGACTGCGAGGTCTGGAACCCTGCACGTTCTCTCCCTGCAGGTGTTTCCTTGCAGACTAGTCAACAACAAACTTTCTCCTGCAAGCCCCAAACCATGCCAGCCCCATCGTCGTCCCTGCTCAAAGAGAGTACACGTCTTGTAAATAAACGTCGTCGACGGTGTATGGGTTCTGGTAATCAACCCCCGCTGGAATTGCAAAGGGCTGAACTGTATCGTTGGCTGCTGCAAGAATACGAAGAATCCATTGCCGTGTCTTTTCAGAGACCCCCCTTGTAGAAGCAAATCCTTTCTTTGCCCAACGAGTGATTTATTACCACGTGTTCGTGTTTATCTTTGCAGAAATATCCCATAAAGTGGCGGTTTCATAGAGTACGTCTTGGGGTCGAGACATGAAAAAGATTGAACTTTTCTCCCGGCTATTTCTCCTCCAGACAATTGCACCGAGATCGACTTTCCACAAGGGAGCCTCACCTTTAATGGCATGAGCGATTCTCCTCGAAAACTTACTTCTAACGTTACGAAAGTATGCGTTTGTAGGAACGTCTTCTTCCTAAAGGAGATCAGGTGATGTGAAAACTTTTGTGATACAAATAGTCGGAATACATGTTATTTACGATTGTTAAACAACTAAATAAAAAATAAACAGAGAAGACGTATAATGCAGATATAGTTGACAGAACGAAGATCCACACTGATAAAACAAGGAGTGAGAAATTTTGTTTTTTGTTGTTTTTTTCGGTTTTTTTATATTCTTTATTCAAGAATACAAAAGTTTACATTACATGAATATTAACATAATGGTGGGTTGGGGGGGGGGAACTGCATCAGGGGGAAGGATAAAGGGCAAGGAGGGGAGTACAGGGGGAGTACGAGGGGAGGGAGGGAGGGAATGTAGAAAGAAGAGTATTTTCCCTTGTCATTCCGGTTTTACAATGGAAGGAAGGGCGACCATCTTTTCAAATGTATGTGCAGTTTGTCGTTCCGAAATGCTATTCGTTTTTCAATATCTTCTGTGGCTTGAATGACTTTTCTAAAAGTATCTATACTAATTTTGTAGTCAAGACATTTAGCATTAAATATATATCAGGAGTGAGAAATTTGAGCGTCACTAATCACGCTGTGCTCAAGAGGAGAGATCAGTCATGCAGAGCCCGAAAAAGTACAAAAACATTGGACTCTACTAATACTGTGCTTTCGATGCTCGGAACAAAAGGAAAACTTAGAAACCATCCTTTGATATAAGAAAAATGAACTAACAAGACAGGACGAGTGGAACCACTGTGAAATTCCATGAGCGAGTCCCACATATACAGGAGCACTGCAGGCAGGAATCGCTGCCTCAACACACGACGCTCTTCATCCTCTGCTCGTAAACCCTGCTCACCCTGCCAGCAGGTTAACCAGGAAGACGTGTGTTGAGAGTGCGAGGACGCTAGAGCGAGGGAGGACAAAGAAGCCAGGCGGTGCTATTTTGGCCGCCCTGAAAAGACTCCTGGACGTCTCAAAGAGGAAGAGATGCGCCCTGACGACTGCCAAGTGTCTGGGGACCCCGAGTGCCAGTGCGATGCGATCAGCCTGACTGCAACGTCTGGTGTGCAGGCGGAGGAACCAAGCCCAGGAATCAAAGACTCCTTTCTTCCAAGGAACCACCCTGGGCGTCCTCGTCCTCCACTGCCCCGTGAGGGGCAGCTCGCTCCAGACAGGATAACAAGCGCTCTTTGTGAAAAGTCTCAAATGAAAAAAGCGTAAATTCTCAGTAGATGTATTTCTGCGTATGCCTGATGATCTCTTTCTTAGCCAGCGATATTGACAGTTACGTCATGACCATGAAACCCAAATTGGGTGCAGAGACTTTTCCAATAAGGTTGGTCATGCAGTTAGAAAAAAGGGAGATTGTTTCAGCTAAGAAATCCAGGTCAGTAGTTCAAATGAAAAATGTATCTTATCGTTGACACTATCAGTTCTGCAATGTGATCACTACAAGCAGATGCCTCCCTCCCTCTGTTTAAGCTCCATGTGCATGCATTTTTCAAACGACAATACGAACAATACAGTTTGCAGAAATGTGTCATTCGAACAAAGCTGCAGTAGATACAACGCTCCTAATTTGATTTCACAATACTTTATTTCACTAAGAAGCAAGTTGGAGTAATACTTTAATTTAACTTGACAATTGACATATAACTCATGAATTATAGTTTTCATCATTGTTGTCCCTATGTTTATATATTAGTCCGACGAAATCCAACGCAGGGTAGAGAAAATGTATTTAGAAAAAATTAAAATCCTTTATTGGCATGGCTCCTATTTTTACCGCTCTTCTCTGTTAAATTATGTCAACGTTTGTTGTTTTAGTTCTCCGTATCTTGACAGCTGTATTTTCGTCAATTTTTGCAAAGTACAAAGATACCAGAACTTACTACTCATATCGATTACTTTATGATTGTATCATCTTACTATACATGCTATTGCATAATGCGTGATTTTCATGTCTTCCTCAACTAAATCCCATGAAAATTGTTCAATTATTGCTCTTTCACTCAACTCTTGCTGTTGAATCCGACAGTGACGGGAGAATTATGTCCTTGTCTTTTTCTTTTTTCCAAGCTTAACATTGTAACATCCTGGTTTCACAGTTCCCGCGCCCTCTGACGAACCAGGGTGAACCACAGCGTCCTGATCCCTTGTGACGTCACAGGAACCGTACTGACGTAAATGTCGGGACCGAAACTCCTTGTTGACTTGCCCTGGGTGCAGGTCACTAGGTCAAATCAAGGGGCGGATTGAACTTTCATCGCGAGCGAGCCATCGAAAGCCATCGACACTCGCGAACCGCTATAAAGCGCTAGAAAACGCTCTTCCCTCCATTTACATTGTCTCCTGTGCCAGCGTGTTCGCCGAGCGGAGAGACAAAACAGGATTCAGTGAGTGACGATAGCATCGTTGCGTTGCAGGGCGGGTGAAACACCACCCCGCAGTTTACTGAGCCTGCCTCCGTCGTCCTTCCTGCCCGAGCCAAAGCCAAGGAGGTCTGCTGCTACAGGAGGCGTCGCTCCAACCGCGGGAGTTGGCACCGTGACGTCACAAACGTCTTCCAGATAGACCCAGTGAACTACAAACAGCGCATTCCGACGTACAGGCGAGGATGAGATAGGCGGAGATCCGCCAGGATTGCCTGCAAGACAAACAGACTCAATTAACCCTGAGGTATGACTGCAGATTCGCGGGAGCGAGACAGGAAGAAGTGTGGAAAATGCGCATTACAGTACATCACCCCCATCAGGCGTCACAGCATGCGCGAGCTCGTTGTAACCTAGCACACGAGGTGTCTGTAGTGACTCGATTTCCTTCAGATGAATGACACATGAAAACTTTTCTTACGAAAAAGGGCCCTTTGATGACGAAATAAAATCCTGAACTTTGAGGACAGCCTAGAAGAAAACTTACGTCGTAAATACTTGTAGTTATTCATCACTTCAAACTTCCTCCCTGCCAGAAACCATCTATTCCCCCGAGCCAAATGACCTCCTTTCCAAAAACCCATGACCCTAATTTTTCATCATAGTTAAAATTTGGACACAAGGAGTAAAACACCTGGAATTTCTTTACAATTTGAAACTCTCTCCACATGATTTCAAACAGACAAGAGCAATTTTCCCCCCATAATATCTACACCGAGTCATTGCAATAGTCATGCACTGGGAACGTCTTATACCTTTTTTCTAAATGTGTCACTCGGGGCTCATTTATGACTTAGTTATGAATAGGCTGCAACAGTGTCTTATCACATGGCGCCATCAAGGTTATTTGCGTCCACACATGCCAACAATCTGAGCACCTTTTGCGCCTCACACTCCCCCTTCTCTCTCTCTGTCTTTCTCTCTCTCTCACTCTGTCTTTCTCTCTCTCTCTCTCTCTCTCTCTCTCTCTCTCTGTCTCTGTCTTCACGTACCAAAGTTGGGAAAGTCACGAGCCCAACAATTATCTGGTAGGCCCGGAATCTTCTCACTGCTCTTTGCTGGCGATATATTGTCCTTTTGACAACGACTGATGGCCCACAATGTCCTGTTTACATCCCAGTTCAGGTGTCTCATTCTTGCACGGGGGAAGCCATGGTTTCTGACAGGTGGGAAGTCACAAGTTGCGGATAACTACAAGTATTTCGCTTTTATATTTTCTACTGAGTTATCCTCAAATGACTGATTTAGCAACCAAAGGAAAATAAAGAGTGGTGCAGCAGCAGAAGACATCATGGGGAGTACACAACCTCAATGCAACTGAATTCTTTGATGTGATGGGGGTGGAGGCAAGGCTTGTTGGTACAAGGGCCCAGGCATGAGACAAAATCGCTGCTGCTTTCCACAACTTTATTGTTACCCATGGGTATAGGAGCTCCTGGCTGGTCCTGGACCAACCCAAGACCGTGGTAGCAGTGGTATCTCCCGCAGATGGGATGGGGTCTCTCTCGACATGCCGACAGTCCCTCCTTATTAAAGAAATGCGCGGACCTCAGGGGAGCCTGGCTTGGGATCGGCGGTCATGATTTCATCCTGTCTCTGGGTTGTGTTTTCCTAATGATAGAAAAAGGCTCATTGCTGCCTTATACTTACTAGAAATTAGTCATACCAAGTGTTCCCTCGATAGGCATAACAAAATCAACCGAATAAATATTGCACCATTGCAATCAGATGTCTTAATTTAGAGAAAGCATCAAATGTGTCTCTTGTATTTAACAACTTAGGCATAGCGCACGAGAACGAAAACCGCCTACCAACATCACCAGGCAGGCGCTGAGATGGAATCCCCAGGGAAAGCGGAAGAGAGGCCGTCCAAGAAACACCTGGCGGCGTGACCTTCAGGCTGACACCAATAAGATGGGCTACACCTGGAACCAGCTAGAGAGGATGGCCCAGGACAGAGGACTGTGGAGGGCTGTGGTTGGCGGCCCATACCCTGCTAGGGTCGACGGGCAGTAAGGGGTAAGGGTAAGGGCACGAGAACGACAGGAGGGAACTGTCCGTGGTCAGTAAACAAACGATAAGGAAAGGCCGCTCTGCCACCCTCCCGGAATGATAAGCTATATAGTAGGCTGGTCTTAGAACCTAGACGACCTGGGCGTCTGAGACGCAGGATACATGATAGAGGGAGGAGAGAGGGGAACCAATGTCGGGGAGGGGCGTGGGGGGGGGGGGGGGGGGGGGTGGAGAGAGGAGGCTTGTTCAGGAGGCGCAGCGCTGCAAAGCGCTGCTCAGCGCTGAATGTGATTCACTCCTGAACAGTAATTTTGGGGCATGATTCACTCAGCGCTGAGCAGCGCTTTGCATCACCGATCCGAGGTTATTCAGACAATTTTGCATCATTTTCAAAATGGCGTCTTCGATCCCGCACTGGCCGTCGATGCGTAAAATAACCCTCAGAAACATCATTTTGGGACTGGAACGGGCTTTATTTGCCCCAAGCGCCCTGTATGCGCGAGTAATGGCAAGTAAGGATGACACAGTAGTGGACTTTATTCATGCAGAATACATTTAAACGTGCATAAACGATGTCTGTGGCAAAGAAAATACTTTCTTCGCGTCTATCAACACAACATGGGGCGCAGAAGATTTACCTCCCCATTAACAAGTGAAGCGCTGCACAAAATATGTGGGTGTTCAGGAGAGGCAAAGATCGCTCAATTGTCAACATGAAGCGCTCATGCAGCGCGTTATACTCCTGAACAAGCCGAGAGAGAGAAAGAGAGAGAGAGAGAGAGAGAGAGAGAGAGAGAGAGAGAGAGAGAGAGAGAGAGAGAGAGAGAGAGAGAGAGAGTCCATGTAAAGACTGCGGGCTTCACTTCACCCGGTCACATTAGGATGTGTGATTCTCAAGTATGATCTCTTTTGCTCTATGGATCAGAAATATGGGGCATGAGCACATCTGAGATGGCTTTAAAAGCCTACAGTTTTGATTGCCAAAAAAAACCCACCAAAGTTTTGACAGCCAAACTCCTAACCACGTGGTTTACGGCGCTCTATGCAGTTATCAGTTCCCATTTGTTGCGAAGGTTTTTGAATGCACCAGTATGTTGTAGCACAAATAGACTGTTTACAGCAGCCTCTCCGCTCATGCCGTTGCTTGGCTGTGTCACATGACGTCAGTCGCGTGGCCATTGGAGCATGTGGGTATGTTCAACTCTGTTCTGGAAGGTTCTAAAACCTGTGTAAAGGTATATAAGCAGGGGCGACACGAGAGAAAGAGAGAGAGAGAGAGAGAGAGAGAGAGAGAGAGAGAGAGAGAGAGAGAGAGAGAGAGAGCATGACATAGTTAAGGTGAGAGCTTAGCAAGAAGATAAGCGAGTGCGATCGAGTCCTCTACGGCATTGTGCTTAGAGTGAAGTTGTCATGACGATATTGTTTACTGATTGTCACCACTGTGTATCGACCAGTGCGTGAATAAAATTTTATCGAAAACGATCACCGGAATTCGTGAACTTTGACTTCCCGGTGCAAGCTAGGAGAACCCCCGTAGTAACAGGACATTGCGAAGAGAAGAGTGCAACACATCTCCAGGTACACAAAGACTATGAAGTGCTGGTTGACAGTATGCAAAGTGCTGGTCAATGGCTACCAAAGCAAGCATACCCTTCGCTGCTGACATCTTCTTTACCGAACACCAGAAACTTGGCAACTTGGGAAAGTGAACTTTGTCGCGTTTACCCGCAGCAATGTTGCATGGAGCTGAGTTGGTGTAAGAATGTTAACTAGACTGATGACCTGGAGATGAAAGTGTGTGATTTGAGCACGCAGTAGATAGATCAAAAGATGCTGTGAAAAGGCAAATACTTCCATCCTTAAATGAATCGAAGTAAATATATTGAACAACATGACGCTCGTTGAAAGCACTGTGAGGGCTGGGTTGCAATTAGTTGAGCACAATGCTCCTTTTGCCTTCGAAAAAAACTACAACAGAAGGGGTTGTGCTGACTGTTTTGCATGTGCTGCTGAAAGGAAACTTTACCCACAGTCTCTGTGCAGTACCATTCTATTTTCGTTCCCATACGTGCAGTGTGGTATAACTAGTAATCTGTTTTCAACATTTCCCTTCTTTGACAGATTTTGGGGTTTATTTTTGTTTTTAGTGATTGGAAGCCATCAGGTCTCGACCTAGGCCTTGACGAGAAGTGTCTCTAGCGTGTTTTCTGCAAGCTTCTAACATGTTTTCCAAGTTATGTTCCATTTCCTCTTGTTTGTTTTTGTCTGTTTCTTAATTGGCATCTCTCTGCCAGGATAGGCAGATGACATCTCTGGGTCATCCATTTCCCACAAATTTAAAAGCTATTTATCATTATGCAGTTATTTAGTCTTCTTTAGTAAACAATTTTTCCTTTGCGAACGGCAAATTATAAATGTCTTTAGGCCAATCTGTGTCTTCAGGCTGTTGTGCATACTGGCACATTACACTTGCTTGACAATGTCATAAAATCCATAAATAAAGAGAACACCTAAGATTTCTTGCTTTTAGAGAGTGTGTGTGTGTGTGCGTGCGTGCTTGTGCACGATGCCCCCCTCTGTTGTGTGGTGTGTGTGTGGTGTGGTGTGTGTGTGCGTGCGGTGTCGGCCCCTGTGCGTCTCGATTGT
>JAWQFJ010029759.1:10000-13994 GCA_034096865.1 Theodoxus fluviatilis | reverse complement strand
AGAAAAATGGTGCAAATCTGTGCAATCTGGCAGTGCGGTCATTTCCAAGAGTTTTTGTTTGGTCACAGATTCTTCCTGTCTCTGCCCGGGTTTGATTTGTCTGTGCGAGTAGCAAAAGGAAGGCATCTTAATTATAGCAGCACCCCCCCCCCCCCCTCCCTCCCCAGCTACCTTGGCTGCCAAGTAGAGTGTGCTTATACCAAGTGGAGAGTAGTACAGCATCTGGGCCCAGCATCTTTTAGCCCCCCCCCCCCCCCCCCCCTCCTTCCCAAGCTTTTTACTAACTATACTGTCTCTGCTACCAAGCAAAGTGTGCCGATATCCGATGAGGTGGGAAGTAGATCAACATATTTGAGCAACCACCCCCCCCCCCCCCCCCTCCTTCCCCCAACCCCCGGCTGCCACGGTGGTTTTTTTTTTTTTTTTTTTTTTTTTTTGGGGGGGGGGTGCTCGAGCACCCCCAGCACCCCCCCTAGATCCGGCCCTGTAGACGTTACAACATCTATCTGCATGGTATTGGTAAATTTATAGACGTCACCACATTTATCTGCGTAGCAAATTTATAGATGTTACCACTTCTACTTCTATCTGCATAGCAAATTTATTGACGTTTCCACATCTATCTGCATAGCAAATATATAGACGTCACCACTTCTACTTCTATCTGCATAGCAAATTTATTGACGTCACCGCTTCTACTTCTATCTGCATAGCAAATATATAGACGTTACCACATCTATCTGCATAGCAAATTTATAGACGTTACCACATCTATCTGCATAGTAAATTTATAGACGTCGCCACTTCTACTTCTCTCTGCATAGCAAATTTATTGACGTCACCATTTGTATCTGCATAGCAAATTTACAGACGTCACCATTTGTATCTACATAGCAAATTTACAGACGTTACCATTTGTATCTGCATAGCAAATTCACAGACGTCACCATTTGCATCTGCATAGCAAATTTACAGACGTCACCATTTGTATCTGCATAGCAAATTCACAGACGTCACCATTTGCATCTGCATAGCAAATTTTCAGACGTCACCATTTCTATCTGCATAGCAAATGTGCAGACGTCACCACTTGTATCTGCATAGCAAATTTACAGACGTCACCATTTATATCTGCTTAGGAAATCTATAGACGTCACCACTTGTATCTGCATAGCAAATTCACTGACGTCACCGTTTCTGTCTGCATAGCGAATTCATAGACGTGCCCAATTTTGGTCTTATGAGCCTTGAAAGGCTGCAGCATAAACAGTCAACATCTAGTCTTTCCTCTTGTGCGGCTGTCTCTTTCTCGCTGCTATGTCAGTCCCCAAGAACATAACAAGCCATGAGCTCGTTCCGTTGTTGTTACCTAACGGGTTCTTCAACAGATAGTCGTAGACGTGTGCCTAGCTTAGCTGGGAAGCACGTCCCAGCTTACGCAGTTATTTGTATTTTTGCAAGATGAAAAAGGGTTCTGAGGTGAATTATCTAATAAAATTCGACTTGAAGTCTTCTGATATTCCAGAGTGAAATATCTGCGAATACGTCACTTGTTAAAAATATGCGCTGCTTTGTTTGGGTGTTTTTTCTTCACTACATGCTCTTATGTTCGGGCTGCAAACAAAAATGTTTCTCTTTGTAAAACAATACAAAATACAAGTATTTGTACGATAATGTTCAAAGACCCTGCACAGCAGCTTCCAGATGAAATACAGCTTTCGCTTGCCCGCTCGCTCGCCCACCCCCCCCTGCTCGCCACGCTTCGCGTGCCCGCTCGTTCAGCGTTGATTAAGTGTTGTGTTTTTAACGAGTTCGTTTGTTTTTTATTGTTGAGTTTGTATTTTTCGTTTTGTACAGTGCTTGCTCGTTTTTTGTTTGTTTCAACTTTGTTTCTTTGGGTTCGTTTGGGTCGTGGTTGTCCGTTCGCTCGGTTTGTACTGTAATTTTGTTTCTAGGTTTGTGTGTTTGTTTTTTCGTTAGTTTTGTTTTGTTATATTCACAATGTTGTTTGTTTGTGTGTTCTTTCATTCGTTGTCGTTTGATTTGTGATGTGTTTGGTCGTTCAACCTCGTTTGTTTCGTTTTGATGATTTGCTTGTTTGGTTTGTTTTAGTTTTGTTCGTAGGTTTTTGGTTTGAGGGAGGGGGGAAGGGGGGAGAGGGAGATTAGTTTGTTTGTGTGTTTCGGGGTTTTGTTGTTTGTTTGTTCATTTGTTTGTTTGTTTGTTTGTTTGTTCGTATGTTTTTGTTTGTTTGTTTGTTTGTTTGTTCGTATGTTTTTTGTTTTGTTTGTTCGTTTGTTCGTTTGTTTCTAATCGATTGTGTAGATGAGAGAGTGTAACACAAAAGAAGATATAAAATAACTATGTAATTAGAAGCCACAATGTCCATTACCCGCGCGAATTTGATCACATACTCTTTGATGTTTAATACTAAACTCTCTAGTGTAATTTCACTCATCCGCTATTCTCTACTTCCGACACAACCATACAGCTTTTGTTTCAAATGTATTCATAATTTGAGGTTGTATCCCATCAAGAAAATATACCATAGTTTGAACATTTTTGTGAATCGGGAATCACGAATTTGGCAATTAGGAGGAAATTGAAGGTGAAATGTTCATGAGAATTTTACATTTATTGTCATCATATTTCTCTGTTATTGAAGTAGTGAAAGCAAGATTCCTTTTTTAGACGTTACGATGACAACTGTCATTTAATTGGTACCTTTAGCAAAAGTATGCACTTTATTCCCATGTTCCTGTATTCATAAATGTTAGTCTTTTTTTCTTAAAATTTGAAAGTTGGTTACCTTTCGAGACAGAAGTTTGAATATTTCACTTCGTCACAGAAAAATGCTCCATGTTTGTGATATAGAAATTTCTTCAGATTACGGTAAAAGCATCATGGAAAATATATAGTTCATTGTTTGTCTTTTCTGTCGATGAAGGTATTTGTATGTGCACGTTGGTAGGCACATGAACTATAATCAACAAGTGTCCAGTACCACAAACTGAATATAACATTTGAAAAAAAATTCCTGTCTGTACTTCATGATATCGTCCATGAATGCTATCAAAATAATTAAATTGGTTCTAAACTGCAATATTGTCATTCGTGTCATGATGCTGAACATGTATTTGATCTTGAAAGGGATGCAAATTTTCAGAAGAACTTAATGGAAAATCAAGAAAAATAATGTGTGAGGGGCCATGAAGAGGAAAACTCAACAACTGCAAAACTGGAGTGCCGACACTAGGGCTCGTCTTGAGACGTGCAGACAGATAGAAAGAGAGAGAGAGAGAGAGAGACTGAGAGAGAGCAAGACGGGAGAGAGGATGAGGAGATGAGGAGAGAGAAGGAGAGAGAGAGAGAGACAGTCCCACAGAAATGACTTTTCCCTGCCTACTCTTGTTATCTTAACTGTGATTAGCAGGCTGTAACGGTGAGCGTTTCGTGAAATCTCGGACCCAAAGATTGTTTTATTTGTTGAGTGTGATTACACAAGCATTTTAAGAGGAAAGTATCATTTGATCGGATAAAAAGATGAAAGGAAACGATGAAAACCCTTATTTCGTGAGAAAACGTCATGTCATTTATACGCAAGTAGGTCACGCTCCAATTTTCAGGATAAATCATCGTCTAGCCTATGACACTAGCCCTCCACTCAGGTTACAACTTTTGTGGATCAAAAAACTCAAAAGACTGTTGTATGGTCAGAAATATGATATGACGTCACAAGTATTGACGTCTCTGCTCATATACGTCATCATGTGGTGGTTGTTTTGTTAATTACGTGACTTCATCGATCAGGTGCATCGTCATGATGTGAGGCCTACGTCACCGGTCAGAGCCCACTAAGCGTGTGAGTGTATGCGTTTGTCGTTAGCATAAGTGGTAGAGAATTGTTAATCAGATCCCCTATCAGTAGGTATCTGCGTGAGCTTCCAGGTTTATGGACTCAGTGGTCGATGCTTGCGTGTGACCCAGCGATCAA
>JAWQFJ010029759.1:5000-7500 GCA_034096865.1 Theodoxus fluviatilis | reverse complement strand
ATAGTACGAGCCCTACTCTACAGGTATTACGAGCCCTACTCTACAGATAGTACGAGCCCTACTCTACAGATAGTACGAGCCCTACTCTACAGGTAGTACGAGCCCTACTCTACAGGTATTACGAGCCCTACTCTACAGAGAGTACGAGCCCTACTCTACAGATATTACGAGCCCTACTCTACAGATAGTACGAGCCCTACTCTACAGATAGTACGAGCCCTACTCTACAGGTAGTACGAGCCCTATTCTACAGATAGTACGAGCCCTACTCTACAGATAGTACGAGCCCTACTCTACAGATAGTACAAGCCCTACTCTACAGATAGTACGAGCCCTACTCTACAGATAGTACGAGCCCTACTCTACAGGTAGTACGAGCCCTACTCTACAGGTAGTACGAGCCCTACTCTACAGGTATTACGAGCCCTACTCTACAGATATTACGAGCCCTACTCTACAGGTATTACGAGCCCTACTCTACAGAGAGTACGAGTTTTGCAAGCTAATTGTGACACGCTTAATTCCTTTCACAGATTAACATTCTGTACATGTAATGCGAGTAATGAATAATTAAAGACAGAAGCGTTTCATTCTTTGCGTCTCCCCTCCAGGACTCGATGGAGCCACATGAAATGTGACAGCGCAAGAGAAACATGGCTGAAGTACGGAAAATGGTGTAACCGGGTGCTTGGGTGTGTTTGAATACACTCACTCACCAGGACATAATTAATTTGGGTGCGGGTTTCCGAATAAGAACAAACAGATGATATTGGTTTTCCTTATAGTTTAATTTGAGGTTGCACACTGATATATCTGCACGTACACGCAAATGACATGAAATCAGCAACTAGAGTTTGGATAAAGGATGGAAAGATGAAAGCGGATTGAAGGGGAGGTAAGCGGAGTAAAGCGGCACCTCTGCAACAACAAATAATAATTCCAGTTATGATCTACTAACTGGTTAACATAAAAATCACACAAATACTAACTCATGCAATACTCTAACCCACATAACAGTTAATCCAATCATTTCACGTTATGACTTGAATAAAGGTTGTCACAGAAAATCCCTATACATGATGCCAAGTGTTACACTCTGCACTTGTGAAATTCTATCACCAATCAGTTCTCTCCTTATACATTATCAGTCTACCTCACACCTTCAACTGAAAGGAGAAACTAGCTCTTTAATATTCATTGTGTGGGAACGATACAACTTGTTATTTACCTGTACTAGAACCAAGCATTAGGGTCCTGGTAAACATATAGCTGACCCCACTGACTAGCATACAAAATGCATGTCAATCCTAACAGCAATCACCTTGTTAACTGGCTAACAATTGATTGCAAGCAACCCACGTGCTTCTTCCATGGATTCCTGATCCACTCGTAATACTCATAATAACCAATATGTTTTTGGAGTTATATACTCTGAACCCTGCTGGTGTTAGCATTTTACTCCAACATATTCCCTGTGACAATTTCCCAGTACATGTATAGATCTGTGAGCAACACAACCCTACTGTTTGCATGCTTACAATTATTCTATAGTATATCTAAACTACAATAATCTCTCAAAGATCCTATGCCAATGAGACAACATATGTATTATACTGAAACATGACATTAGATTTAGACATGACAATACAATGCTACACATTTAGACACAACCCTTAATTTCTTCACGCACCTGTGCGCTGAGCCTGCCGCGTGCCTGCGAGCGACACATAAGGTGTCGCGAGGTAGCTTCTAAAAACAACAGCAACGTTGCAGACTTTGGCTTTAATTATATCAATATGACTTAATCCAAATTTACACAACCTATAATATTCTTCTGCATTACTTTATATATGATTATAATTCCTATCCAAGATAAATTTGCAACACTCTTTAAAACACCCTAGCCCCACGTGGTATGAGCATCCCTTTGTTAAAATATGCCTCATGTTCCTCCCACAGGCAATTTCTCTAATATGTGCTAAAACATCCATATTAAACATACATTTCTACAAGAATCAATGCATACTAATAACATCTAAATAATATGCAAAATAATAAATCACTTGGGTTAAAGATGCTTAGGCTTTTGGCCTATTACGAATGCAGCGTGTGGGAACGCTGCTTGAGTCAAGGGATGCAGGACAGGAAATGGCCCAATTCGCATACAGGAAACACTCCCGAAAACCCACAACTCATACCTTACATTTGTTTGATTTTACTAAATTCAAATCTCATCTTATTTATATTACATTTCTTAACCTACTTAACCCACTTTTACATTCTCTAAATTACAATGACTTAATTCCAATTCTAGTTTTGGGTTCGTAGATACTTAGGGAAAAACAAGGGGAAGTAACCCCTGGTTGGACTCACTTGTTAAGTTACACCTACAAGATTTAGTTCCCTTTAACCATATAAGATCTTTGCCTCTGTGTACACTCACAATAATGGGTTTGCTTGCTAAACTATTGTGGGGGTTACAATGGTTTTCGAGAAAACA
>JAWQFJ010029757.1:37500-49078 GCA_034096865.1 Theodoxus fluviatilis | reverse complement strand
TTTTACGATTTTTCCAAATACTCGCATCCATTCCGAACATGCAAAGTGGTTTTATGGGAGAGTGGGTGGGCGGACAAGGATGGCAGGGGGAGGAGGTGGATAGGCACTGGACGAAAAGAGGGGGGTGAGAGAGGAGGAGATGTTAATCACGTGACCGGAAGCGAATTCTCACCGTATCGACGCCGCCGAGCAGGACCTCCGTGATGTTGTCGTAGATCTCCTCGCGAGAGATTTTGTCCGATGTGAGAAGGTGGAGAAGAAAATTGGCACGAAGCTCTCCATCCTGAGGTTCCTCTCCCAGTCGCTCCTCAATCGCCAGCATCTCCTGGTCGATCAGACTCTGGGCTGGAGGCAGAGAGAACAGAGGATCAATTGAAACGTTGCTAACTAGTGTAGAGCGCAAAATACAAGGCCATCTTACGTGTCATTTTAGTGACTGAAGCTGACAATCAACTTTTCGCTAGAGAAGGCGCCTCCTCACGCCAAACAATGCAGCCGCACATCTCTGACGCCCTAGAGGGGTACTCAGACGCAAAAACCACGTGATCGTTTGGGGACCTGCAAAATCATCAATGGACGCTTTAGTTGCCAAGCATTTTCTCGGTCTTTACATCACTATGATCACCATAGAACACGCTACAACTTGAAGATGTTTTCCCCGATGAATCGGCAACAAATCCGCCGATATCACGTCGAGAGTGTTAAGTCTTAATTACGTAACCAGCATGTTACACGTCACGACTGACGTCATTCGTGATGTCACAAACACTCACCAGTCTCATAGATGACGTCCCATGCATCAACGTGCTGCCGCCACACTGAGGTCCGCAGGAGCTTGTGGACGCCGGCAAAGGCCATGAGTTGGTGTCCCGTGAGGAACATCTTGGCAATGGCATTGATGAAGTTCTGGATTTCCTGAGGCATGTCTGCATCCAGGCACCCCAGCCTTCTGTCCAGGAGTACCCACGTCAGAGCTGTCAAGTAAAGAGTGACAACGTTAGCTAATCCTTTTTCTGGTGAGGCAGGTGCATATAATGCTATGAGTAGGTAGGTTATTCATTCTGGGTGAAGGATGGGTCGTGTGCGCTAAGAGGTCAGAATGGCGTTATGCCTGCCTTCGCTCTCGGCACAGGTATGGGTTTCTCAAGACAGAGAGCATCTCACTGAACAAGTGCTTTCTGGAGTTTTCACTACTAGAGTGAGACAACCGCAGTATATACCAACACAACAACAACAGAGATGAAGCACAGCATGTAAACACGATGGACCAGCACGTGTTGTGATGTACTTCTCCCCCATCACCGCACGCATTCTAGAGGCTGCTATGAAAGCCATTACAAAACAACACGGCTATTTACTTCGTATGGAAGCTATTTGTCTATTGCGCAAGCCTACATCCAAGTCCAGGACAACAACCATGCATGCACTTAAAAATCCGATGGATTGTTCCGTCAAGACGATGTGACAGCCATCATACATTTCTGCTGTCCCAGTCTAGTTTCAAACCCGACAAAACTGCCGCAATGTCACCGAGTACCACGAGGTGTATATATTCTCCAAACGAGCTGGTGCCGAGTTCATCACCAACACAATAACTAGACACTGACCTCGACATATCCCACAAACTTCCTGCAGTTACGACAGCCACTGTCAAAACCTATCAATGACTGCTTGAGCAATCGCAGCCATGTTTGTATGGCCTACGCAACACGTCAGGTCGCTGCCACCCAAACACAAGTAAAGCCAGGACAAAGTCCACTATGATCCAGCAATCTTTTGCCAGTCTCCGCGTCGTCATACAGACCACAGCTTTTCAACAACTTCCCAACGACCATGTAAATCAGTGCTCTTTTGTCGCTGTCCTCAGATCCGTCATGAGCCAAAACATTTTCAATGCGCAAAGAAAAGTTCTCGGCAAAACTCGCCACGATAGACTTTGTTTTGGCTGAACTCGACGCTAAATGATGTGATGCGGTAACTGTCATTGTGGCTTATATACGCAGTGGAACGCTTTGTTTATGAAACGTATCTGCGTCGGACGGTGCACAAGGAGACAGAACATCCCGACCCGTCACCAAAGCCCTCACTACAACCGCCACCACCACCAGCACCAGCAAACCAGACGACAGTGTTGAGGTACAGTGGGAAACAGCAACACTTGGTCACGTTCAACACTGTACTTACGAGGTGTGTTCAGCATCGAGGCTGTTCCTTGGACAAAGCAAGGCTGAGGCACGAGGCCTTCGCCGACCGAAAGGAAAACAGTGGAAGGATAAAGAGTCACACAGTACAAATGATGAGCTCGGTGTGATGGTCTTTTTGCTCTGACGCCGGCGTACAGATCATGATGACGTCTTCACAGAAGCACTTCCTTGAAAGGTTTCAGGTTTTTTGGTGACGCCGTAATGGATAAAATGTCATAAGTGTGGATCCGTCTTGAAGGCCATCCACCCCTAAACATCCATCTCAGTCTAGAGATCCTTGCCCAGTGTCCAAACTGGAAGATTCAACTCCACCAAAGCTGCTTCGGTTCCGAGACCACGCTGATCACAGACGATGACAACGATGATGACAACGATGTTGAAGCTAACCCCAATACCGCTGCCCATTTCCAAAAGACGAAAATGTCTTTCGAATACAATGAGCCCGATAAAGTTTGTTCCTCAACATATACCCTCACTCCAAACTATCCTCGACCTTACAAATGTATGGAGAGCAGCTCCGGTGGGAGCTGATGATCGAACCCTCGGCCGCTTGGGTTACGAACAGAGCGCATGAAAAGAGCTGTGGGCCACGCTGCTCTCCACAGAAGAAAAAGTCAACTTACTCTCCATGGTGAACTTGCTGAGCTCGTTGGGGAGCTGGGGCACGGTGCTGTCCCCGGACTGCTGGATGAGGTCCTGAAGACGAGTGATGAGGGAATCCACCACGGCGTTCATGCCATCAACGTAGTCTCCCACGTGCTTCGGCCGCATCAGTCTGGGACTCAGCGCGCTCCTGTACTTCTTCCACATCTTGTCGCTCCTGTAGAGACAGAGAGAGAAGGTCTAAGGAGACAGGTCATGGAAATAAGTGAGGCAAGTCTAGAAGGCATTTCTGGATTGTGCGTGTGCGTGTGAGTGTGTGTGTGTGTGTGTGTGTGCGTGCGCGCGTGCCCGCGTGGGTATGTGTATGTGTGTGTGCGCACGCGCGCGTGTGTGTGCGTGAACGTTCATGCATGCATAATGCGTGCAAGCACGCTCGAATGCGTGCAAGAACGCTCGAATGCGTGCATAATGAGAAGTTGCATGCAAAATTACATCTCCTAAAATCCTGCGGAAGAATTCATAAAACAAATTTTGAAATGTTTACAAATGTGCTACTTCGCAGTAGCCGTGGTAGCCGTCATGAAAAAGTCAAATAAACAAATATTCCAGCGACATAACTTGCAATGACGCGCGGCTAACCTAGAGGACAATTCATGTAAAAGATAAGTTGCTTTAAGACAACTTTTCTTCACCACTCGCTAAAAGTCTGTTTGCAGGTGTCTCGTTCACGATCGAGCAACCGACAAAACAGTAAAGATTGCAATCAGCACCATCATGCAAATTTTGTAACATATTCATCCGAGTCGGGGCAAACTTCAGATGCAGAGTGGCCCTACAGCCACAGCCCCGGGTAATACGGAGCACTGTGTGTGTTCCCCTTAAGGAAGGCAGACATTCTTGCGAAATCCTTCGCACCTGATCTGCACCCACGTTTTATTTTTCCTTGCCCAACTATCAATAGCACACCTGCATACTTCAAAGAAAACACTGCATCATCAACGACCCCCCACACCGTTTTAGGGGGTAGGGGCTGACGGCCATCGCGTCTCAATTTGCTTAATTAATTCCGGTGCCCCGAGTCATAACTCCCGATTGTAATCACAACCTCGATCTGTTCCTCCAGCCATGGACCAAGTTTTATTGTAGCTGGCCTAGAGTCCTCAGTGAACCCGTGTTCTTTCTCTTCTTCGCCCCGCTGGAAAGATCGCTCCCCCCCCCCCCCCCCCCCCCCCCCCCTCCCCAGGGCGTGAGGCATATCGGACATGAATCAGGGGAGATTACTCGTGGTGGATCTGCGTTGGTGGCCTCCCCTGAGGCAGCTCACCATCTGGCCTGACTGTGCACGTGAAGAAGGCAGGGGTAGGAATGCGTGTGTCATAGTGCAAAGGTCAGAGGTAGAGGCTGCTACGTTGCAGTTCTTGGGATTGTGTTTAATTGTAGTATGTCGAGTTTGTGTTTAATTGTAGTATGTCGAGTTTGTGTTTAATTGTAGTATGTCGAGTTTGTGTTTAATTGTAGTATGTCGAGTTTGTGTTTAATTGTAGTATGTCGAGTTTGTGTTTAATTGTAGTATGTCGAGTTTGTGTTTAATTGTAGTATGTCGAGTTTGTGTTTAATTGTAGTATGTCGAGTTTGTGTTTAATTGTAGTATGTCGAGTTTGTGTTTAATTGTAGTATGTCGAGTTTGTGTTTAATTGTAGTATGTCGAGTTTGTGTTTAATTGTAGTATGTCGAGTTTGTGTTTAATGGTAGTATGTCGAGTTTGTGTTTAATTGTAGTATGTCGAGTTTGTGTTTAATTGTAGTATGTCGAGTTTGTGTTTAATTGTAGTATGTCGAGTTTGTGTTTAATGGTAGTATGTCGAGTTTGTGTTTAATTGTAGTATGTCGAGTTTGTGTTTAATTGTAGTATGTCGAGTTTGTGTTTAATTGTAGTATGTCGAGTTTGTGTTCTTTTGGGAAGGAAGTGTGACATTATTATGGAAGGAGGGACAGGGAAAATGATGAAGGACGGAGAGAGAGAGAGAGAAAGAGAGAGAGAGAGAGAGAGAGAGAGAGAGAGAGAGAGAGAGAGAGAGAGAGAGAGAGAGAGTTGCAGACTCAAAATCTTTATAGAATTGAACTTGCTCCAGAAGTTACAGACCAAGAGGCACTTATATAAAAATCCTTACATAAACTCTTCCTGAACACACAATGAACCTGAATAAGAATGCTCACTCCATCAAAAAGACAGCACCAAAGATCTACATTTCGCCACACACAGACAGGACCATCCTGGAGACACCTACGCAGTCATGAGTCCGCCTTTTCTTTGCCGGAGCTGGTTGTAGAGTACCCAGGACTGGTACGGGGGTCGGATGGGGTACTTGCCCTCTGACCTCAAGATCTCCTCAACCAGGGATGGGTCTGCGACGGACACGTTGGTCACGGGGCCGAATGGCTCTTTGAAGATCTTTCCATAGCACTGGTGTAGCCGCCTCTGCAAGGGAAAGAAGCGAGTTCGTAAAGTCAATGTTTCAAGAAATTAACGCAAGGACGAGATTGGCAATGTTGGAGGGCTGTCCAAAGGAGTGTTGCACTGCATTTTAAGGTTAAGTGTCGTTTACACAGGAACAAAAGTGAACAAGGATTGTGCAGTAAAACTCGTCAGGTTCATGGTGGCATTCTCGCCTGGAGGTGACAATGCAATGCAAGGACCGTGCACCAATCTTGCAACGACTATAAACTTCACAGACAGCAGAATTAATGTTGACAGACGACATCGCACACACTTGCTTCAAACCATCTTCAATCACTCACACTCATACACGCCCTCGCTCCCCCCACCCCCCGACCCCCCACCCCCCGATCTTTTCTCTCCTCCCACTTTTTACACTGTACAGAGAGCAGAGAGAGAGTAGCTAGAAACTCCCTACGGAGCGAAGCAGAAGACGGTCTTCAGAGGAAGAGCCCCCGTCGCCGAGTGTTTCGGAGAGAGAGAGAGAGAGAGAGAGAGAGAGAGAGAGAGAGAGAGAGAGAGAGAGAGATACAGAGACGGAAACAGAGACAGACACAGAGGCAGACAGACAGGAACAGAGAAACAGTGAAAGATTCCTTCGAAAGACCCAGAGTTCTCTTCGTGGAAGAAGTCATGTGGAAGGGAAAAGTATGTGCGTGCGTGCGTGCGTGCGTGTGTGTATGTGTTTGTGTGTGTGTATGTATGTGTGTGTGTGTGTGTGTGTGTGTGTGCGTATGAGTGTGTACACGTGCTCAAAACACAGCAGGCGTGTTGAAGCGACACCGCCAACCCTACCGCACCGAGGTAAAACAAAGACCAAAAAACCGACTCAGAATCTGCGGTGGAGGGACAATTAATGTTGTGCTTCGACAGCACGAGAGAACCTCGATTGTGGCTAGGTAACCTAACCGTGTTTTGACAGGCATTGGAGGTGAACGGACGCAACTCGCGGTCGGTCGTCAAAATTGCAAATAGTTTGAAGGACACGTGATCCCGCTCGTGTGCACATTCGGCAGGTGCAATTTCAGCACGTGCACATTAAAATTCACAAAACACCCAAGACAGTTTTGGACTTTGTACAGCTTACCCCCTCTTCCTCTCCACCACCACCCCACCCCCCCTTCCAGTGTTCAAGCTAAAGTGAAAAAAAAGCAGAGCCGTAGGTCTAAATTTATGAGGAGAACTTTGCACGCACATAGCACGGTACGCGGAAAATGTGTGCACTGTGTGAAATATTTCTTGCATAACTTCTCGTCTGTCGATCGAACAAAACAAACATGCGAGGTGCGTCAGAGACTAAAATACACACGATTATTGACAACAACACATCTAGAGGGGATGATTCATACAGTAAACACTCGGAGCAGGGGAAAAAATAAACACAGAGCGTCAGGTCAGTACTGGAGCAACGCCTAGAGAGGGAGGGAGGACAGAGGGAAGGGGGGTAGGAGAGGGAGTTAAAGGGGGGGGGGGGGGGGAGGTGTTTAGGGCGAAGAGGGAGAAAGTAGAACGGGTCACGCAGGTTGACATACGGCCCCTGAGGGATGTACATCTGTTGAACTCTTCTAGTCTGAAAATGTCCACCGTTACAGGAGTACGTGTCACACTTCGGGCGACCTTGAGGCGAACTCTGTACTCTCGTCAGTCATGTCCTTTCTTTCCTCCTCTTCACATAGAGGGACAAACGAGCAAATTCATCTACTTTAGTCTTGCAAAACAACACCAGAACAGTGACAAATGAACATAAGACGATCATTTGTTCTGAAGAAGAAGAAGAAGAAGAAGAAGAAGAAGAAGAAGAAGAAGAAGAAGATCAGTAGACTAGATGGGTAAGCAACAGTAACATGTTACTGGCCCCTACAATTAAGCCTAGCCAGCACAGGTACACATATGTGTACATGATACAGTGTCCAACCGTGCGAATAAGAGTAAAATACACTTAGATGCGTGCAACGAGAGAGAAAGAGAGAGAGAGAGAAAGAGAGAGAGAGAGAGAGAGAGAGAGAGAGAGAGGGGGGGAGAGAGAGAGGTAGAGAGAGCGATGCTACAAGGACACCTACATACCTACATATCTAAGTATGTGCTCTGACCTTGCATATATCACTCATGCCGCAAGGACGGGTGAAGAGTCACTCCGTATGGGCATGTGGACCAAGTACACCCATGTCAGGCCATCCCTTTCACGTCGATATTCTTCCTCAGGTACACTACGTGCAACAACATGCATGTAACTCTCTCTCTCTCTCTCTCTCTCTCTCTCTCTCTCTCTCTCTCTCTCTCTCTCTCTCACTCTCTCAGCCTTTTTGAACACCACGTCCAAAGAATGGCAAGCTCAAAGGGGTGCACCAAATAGCCCTTCTGTCCTCGTGCCAGTACTTGACAAACATGCCCCTTACTCCTCCTCTCGTCCCCCCTCCCCCTCCCTTTCCCCTTCTCCCGTTCTCTCCTCGAACTTCCCCTCGGCTACTTTAATCCGTTCTTTCATCGTCATGTACCCCCTCTGTCTTAACTCCACTCTTTCACCACAGCACCTCCTCTTTCAATACCGAACCCCCCACCCCCACCCCATCCTTTCTTATCCGATAATGCTTCGCCGCCACATATTCTATGTAAATGTTCATGCCGTGTACTTCAGCGTGCAGTCTGAGAGGGATTCCCCCACCCCCACCCCCCAGTGAGCACAAATATTCAAGAAAAGTGTTTCGTTATATTTCTTTCTTTTTCATTCATTTTCCTCCTCCTCCTCCCCCCCCCCCCCCCCCCCCCCCCACCATAATCTGTTCTATTATCAGATTAAAACGCCCACTCCATTTCTGCTACGCTTTTGGGGGACGGAAATTCCTGTCAACAGAAGCGAAGAAAACGCATTTTGCTCGACAGTGAAGAAAGCGAGTGAAAAGCATTCAATGAGCTTATTTACCTTCCTCTCTGTCTAAGGCGCCTTCTGTTGGTACAAGAAGATGCTATCTCCCCCCCCCCCCCCCCACCCCCACCCCCACCCCTCTCCTCCTTTTCTCACTCTTCGTTCATTCACGAAGCTTCGCTAGAAGTGTTCAGTGGGGATCTATCGTTACCGCCATTGACGACCGCTCGTAGAATTCGCTCTGACAGACAAGACAGACGCATTTTCTGGGAAAACGCTTGAGAGGAAGGCTTTGTGTTTTCTCTGTCGCTCTACCTTTGCATTAACCCATTTCCTCCGGACGAGATGGGGGAACTGCGTCCATAACCATTAACCCTTCGTATTTCAAATAGCATTCAGGGAGAAAAAAAGTACGTGGATGTTCGATGAAGTGTGAAAAAATTCAGGTAATCCTCTGTGTGTTCGTGTGCGCAAGCCTCTGAGAGAGAGAGAGAGAGTGAGAGAGAGAGAGAGAGAGAGAGAGAGAGAGAGAGAGAGAGAGAGATTCCCACACCCACGCAAACCCTCAAGTATACCACCACCACCACCACCACCATCTTCCATTACCTCAAGCCCAAACAACCACCTCTCTAACTCCACACATACCACTGTAATCCAACCAAACATTCCAACAAATGGTCGAAGACTTACAGATTTCCTTCCATGAAAGCACTCCACTGAAGTGTGCTAACAGGACGAAAACACATTTACATCCCTCCAAATTTGCAACTGGCCTTTAACAGCGGCCGGCTGGTGGTAGCAACCATCAGAGAATAGGAAAGAGGAAGAGAGCAAGAAGAAGGCACGAGAATACCTTCAGCATACTTGTGGCAAATGGAAGTGAGTCTGGAGGATAGGAGAAGTGTGGGAGTGAGAGATAAAGAGAGAAAGAATAGTCTGTAGAGGCGAGAAATGAAGGCAGAAAGGGGAAAGGGGGGGGGGGTAGGACGGAGTGGGAGAGAGAGAGAGAGAGAGAGAGAGAGACAGAGAGAGAGACAGAGAGAGAGAGAGAGAGACAGAGAGAGAGAGGGCTGAGGAAGAGTAGAAGCAAACGAGTACGGAATGCAGGGCGCTGGAAACCACGTGTGGTGCAGGTTGGGATTTCCATTCCTGTGCACTTCGTGCTGAGTCTCATTGGGTTTCTCCCTACCACTCCAAGACAAGCCAGTTGCGAGATCAAAGTTCATGTTTGAGTTTTATCCTAAGTCTCTTTGCAACTTTAGATACTGTGTTTGTCTAGTCATCTAAATAACCATCTTGTGTAATTTGCGAAATCTCTCTCTTCTCACACATAAATTCTGTTTCGCAACCTTTCTGGTTCCTGCTTCCTCGCTTTCAATCTCATCTTACCTCCTCCTCGTCTGACCTGTACTAGGCAAAGGAAGCATTTTCATCTGTGTCGTTCTCGGCCTTCCTCTTTTCTCTCCCTCTTCCCCCCTCAACCTTCTCTCACCCCTCTGTGGAATCCACCAAGTCGACCTCCTTTTCCCCATTCACCCTTTTCAACCTATCCGCCCTTCGGACTCCTTCGTCATTATCCCGCTCTGACGGTTAGAGTGTCTCAAAGGGTATCTTTCTCTCTCCCCCAGGTCGGCCTTGCACACTCTGTACCAGCTCCTCTGGTCAGTGCATGCGACGCTCCCAATAGGAAATGGGAGGTGGAAACAAGACGAAAATGAAGTAAAGAAAAAAATAGACGGGGGAAGGATGAAAGAAATATGGAGGCAGCGACCTGTAAGGAGACAAAGACACAGAGAGCCCGTTCGCATTTTTCTCCGGGTCTGCCAAGCGAGGGAGCCAGGGTAAATTTGTCAGTGAGGTCGTTGAGACGTAGCTGCAGCGGCACAAATCTTCGCCTCTGGGCGACAATTCCAGTACAGTTTGGAAGAGAGGTTTTCCTCCGTCTCCTCTGCACCTGCTGCGAAAGGGACTCTCGAAAATAAATCCTGGAAGACGGTTTCGCGAGAATGTTAATAGCGGAGATCCTTTGTCACGAAACGAACGCAACTAGGTCATCGCGGCAGTTACCCGATGGCAACTTCATTAGAAATTTGCTGTCGAGATTTACAGGTTTGCGAAATGTACGAAATGTATGATATGTATGCAAGGCGTTCGCACATCAGACACCAGGTGCTTCTGTACCCTCTCGGTGCAAACATTTCGTCCACGGCTGCTCGAATCGTGAAATTGGGAGGACAGCTGACACGAAGGAACATTCCCATCATGCCCGAGCTCCACTCTGTTTTTGGGCGCGCACTCCTGGCCTGTGCGACTATCTTTTCCTCTCCATTCTTTCAGCACCACCATCCCTCACCGCTCTACCCACCCCCCACCCCGCTCTCCACCATCCCTTTGTCAGAATTCCTCAGGCAGAGAACAGACTGCTATTGTCCGGTTTGGGACGTTTAGCCATCGGCACTGGGAACAGAGGATTGGCCTCACGTTTCATCCCGGCCATCTTCCGCCTGACCGCAGTCAATCCATGGCCACGATGGATCATTCTCTCCTGGCTTTGAGAGAGAGAGAGAGAGAGAGAGAGAGAGAGAGAGAGAGAGAGAGAGAGAGAGAGAGAGAGAGAGAGAGAGAGAGAGAGAGCAAACACTTGATACTACCATCCCGGACATCATGAACTGCATGCACTCGTATCAACACCACCTAACAACCTCAGTCATATACAACACACACACAACTGTTACAAAGCAAAGAGCAAGGGCGACTGAAAGAAGGACAAGAGAACACCGACAGTGGGGTTACTATGGAGTGGTAAAGAGAGAAGAAAGAGGAGAAAGGGGAGAGGGACGTGGCGGGCAGGTGAGGTGGTAGGTTGGGGTGGCGTGGGGGTAGGGTACACCCTGAGAGGGGGTGGGTGGGGGTCAAATCAGATGACTCATAGGGGGAGTTCAGCCACCCCGGCAGCTGTCTAGAAGACTCCTTTTTTTCTCCTCCACCTCTTTTGTGTCCTTTCAATGCGGGACACTCTAGAATGCGCAGATGCTAGAGGGGGGAAGCACGAAGGTTTCTTGGTGCAGGTACAAGCTTCCAGAGAGCCAGTGCGAACTCTGGTGAGACTCACATCATGACAAATAAGATCGGTCAATTTTTCTGTGAAAAATTTCCACTTTTGCGGGTGAAGTTGCTTTAAGGATAAAAAGGAGAGACTTTATTGACCCTGTTTGGAGACCTCGGGCGAGCTCCATTTACTGGTGCAAAAATTGCCTTCCCCGAAGACGAACAGTTAAGGAAAAGACACCTGCTGAGCTCTCCCAACTTCAAGATGAACTCTTTCTACAGGGTGTCAATCAGAGGCGTGCAGCAGAGCAGAACGTAGTGAAAGACTACCCAAAACTATTCAAAACCAGCGCTACCCCGTCCC
>JAWQFJ010029757.1:0-32500 GCA_034096865.1 Theodoxus fluviatilis | reverse complement strand
TCGCCAGCCCTGATGTAGAGTTGTTACCACCCGCTATACACCCCACTACCCCCTAACTCCACGCCCCACCCCCCTTCGTGATCGCCTCCAATGCCCTCGAGAGACACCCCCCATCTCACCCCACCACGCCCCATCCCTCCCCCGCCCCACACCGCTCCACCTTTCTATAGAATTAGAGCAAGAAAACTCCATGAGATTAGGCGAAAGGCTTATCCGTCTCGACGCGTGCCAACCAACACCTCGGCTTATCTGAGGAGTTGGGTAAACGGGTCAGCAGTTTGTGAACACTGTTTACGACTCGGCACCTTCGAAATCTCTCTCTCTCTCTCTCTCTCTCTCTCTCTCTCTCTCTCTCTCTCTCTCTCTCTCTCTCTCTCTCTCTCTCTCTTCTCCTCCTCCTCCTCCTCCTCCTTCTCCTCCTCCTCCTCCCAGTCAAGACACTGGCGGTGAAAAAGGTAAGTATGCATTATACCGCGCGCGCGCGCGCACACACACACACACACATACAATACCCCCCCCCCCCCCCCCCCATCTAAAAATTCCGATAAAATCTCAAGGTCTCTGGTTCTTCACAGTTTTCCGGTCAGTCTGTTACTCTCAGCAGGTTCTGTGTAACTTGTGAAATGGTCCTCCCATCCACAAACAGCTCACTTCAGCACAGATGGTGTCCTCTCCAGGATCAACTATGTCTTCCGAGGGTGGAGACCGTATACGGAGGAAGCTTGCGACAGGTGGGGTGGGGTGGGGTGGGGTGGGGTGGGGTGGGGTGGGTCGGGCGTGTGAAGGGGCGGAGTGCGGTAGGTGCGTGTTCGTCATGGTTGAAAGAACAAAACCCTACCCGAGGGCGATTGTGTCGACTGAAACTCTCTCTCTCTTCCTTTTCGATTTCGCTTTTCGTAGAAGGATTAGCACTTTTTTCTCTTTTTTTGTTCTTTTTTTATTATTAATTTTGTTCTTTCAGAGATCCTTAAAAAAAAAAAAAAATCTCCTGCCCCTCCATTCACCCCCCCCCCCCCCTCTATTCCCTCACTCCTTTATCCAGTAGTTTAAACAGTGGAGCTACTCCTTCATTTTCGATTTCGTACAGAAGGAGATAATTATTAGTTAAAGTAGTTGATATATGTGTATGTTTGTATGTGTACTTTCATATATGTATCAACTTCTTTATTAATAAACAAATTGAAAAAAAAAAAAAAAAAAAAAAAAAAAAAACTCTCTCTCTCTCTCTCTCTCTCTCTCTCTCTCTCTCTCTCTCTCTCTCTCTTTGCGTCACGATCCTCCTCCTCCTCCTCCTCCAGCCTCACCGCTTCTTCCGTCTCTTTGCACCCCTCTCCTCCTCCTGGTCCTCAAACACCGCATCCTCATCCTCTTGGATCACTGAGTGCGAGTCACGGCGTATTAGGATGCTAAATGTGGCGTGGGTTGTGGAGTACGGCAACTGCAAAGTCGCTTGCTGCAGGCAACATCTAAACACAGGGTATCAGTGCAACGCGTACATCGCATGGAAATTCGGACAGATTTGCGTCAACAAGGGCCTTGAGAAAAGAAACTAGAGCGGAGAAGTCGGTGGAAGCTATTGAGCGTGTGCTCGCTGATTTCGTTGCTGCCCTTATTGTGGCTGTTGTTATTGTTGTTGTTGCTGTTGTTGTTGCTACTGCTGTTTCATTGCTGCTGCTGCTGCGTTTAAGTTTGTCGAGAATCTCTATCGTTTCTAATAAACTTGCAATAATGTTGAAGACGATGAATACACTTTATTCATACAAGTATATTTCTTCCATCAACATTTCTCCCTATCTTCTTTCCATGCTTCTTCATATCAAATACACGTGCGCGTGCAAGCGAACTTGACACCACATTTCATCTGAACAACGAGTAGTTACGAACAGGGACACTGGGGCTAACCTGCCGCGTGCACCAGTAAAAAACATCCAATCCTATCCTAGCTGAATGCTCAGTTTAGCTATTTCCTCGAGGCCCACCGGTATTGTGAAATGACTTCAGGCAGCCCTGATGTATGTTCCCCCAACAAACCCACGAGCTGTCACTCGCTGGGAGCGAGCACCCCTGACCTTCGAAAGCTCCACTATCCACGTAACATCAGTGCAGACAAACAACAGGCGGCCTCAACCCAGAGAGAGAGAGAGAGAGAGGTACACATCCAAGGACGCTTGGGGCAGCAGACAGCTCAGCCAAAAAGAATGTGAGCACTCAGACCATCCACGTCGCATCATTCAGTGAATGGCAACACCCAGTCACAGCCACATAGCTCTGTCGCCAGGTAGCCCGACCTCCACACTCACCAAGAAGAAGAAGATTGTGGTCACCATTTGAACGCTACCAACTTGCAATACTCCTCTTTTGCAGTTAGATTTTCAATACTTCTCTTTTGCATTTAGATCCTGGCAGCTCACATCCCAGTGCTCTCCCCTTGTGCCCTCATGAGTTCAAAGCCAACCCGAAGCCTCTGCTGGACTATTGATAGCCTCTTTTTAGGAGGTGTAGATGGTCCAGTATGCTAAGGCGTTGGCCTTTGCAGCGAGGCGCTCTGCCGTGGTTCATTCCCAGGGGCGGGAGAGATGGGAGAATAAGTTATAAATCATTTTGCATTTAGGTTTTCAACTTTCAACTCGGATTCACAAACATTGAGCTACAAAGTGGCGGCAAAAATCTTCATGTACCGACAACAAAAGCCCCATTTCCTTAATATTATCTACTAGAATTTCGTTCGGAAAATCTATCTACATGGCGATACACCTTGGACAACCCTCATGCTCCATCTCCCAACAGCTTGGCATGCACCGTCGATGCACCCGCCAGCACCGGGAGGCGAGGACCACGAACACACAAGAAGGGAGAGCTTTACATTCTTTCAAGTGCACCGCGGGGCCATCATTGATTCCCTCAAGAACGAACTCAGTTCCCCTTTAGAGACGCGCCGACGCCACGGGCCGGACCCATTCTCCAAACAGCGGGCAGCTGGCGACCCTCTCGCCCGCCCCTTCCCCCCGGGCAAACAGGCTTGGAAGGCCAGGAGAGTCTCTACGGTGACTGGAGCCCGTTCCCCAGAAGGAGTGACCAAGAGGACGAGCACCCCCACGGCGCGTTTACGTGGAGGATCTGATCGTGAAGGCAAGCGGTGTTGTCCGGGAGAAAGACAGAGAGGTGTGCCTATGCGAGAGGGACGTATAGGAAGATCGGTTGGGGGAATACATGTGGAGATATCGAAGTCCTGGAGGTCTGAATCGATTTGAATGAGAAGGGGAAAGGGATAATTCAGGGAGTGCACATTTCGACTTCTCGATCTGTGTCGATCGATATTCTGTCGGGACACCTGACTGGGCAATTTCAAAGGGAGTACTAAGACTTGGATAAATGACTGGCTCTAGCTAGACATCTGCTTCAGTAGACGTTGGCGCTGTCGTAAAGTGTTATTGTTGTCGTCGCTGTTGTTCTTGTGTACGAGCAAGAGCAGAAACAAGCCAGTTACACAACCAAGAAAGCAAAATGATTCAAAAAGAAAGAAAGAAAGTAAAAACCCAACATAGACACAAAACACTTGACTATTCACAGGCAGATGAATTTTTCATTCAATCACAACGGCCATCTAGAACTACAAGACACCGTCCGGTCAATCGGAGGAGGTCTCCATGCAGCTAAACCTCCAGGGACTCGATCTCTCTGCTCAGGGGGTACCCGGTTCACTCCCAAACTCAAGTGTAAACTCGCTCTGGCGGAGCGGGTCTGGGCGCCCAGTCCGTGCCAGGGAGCAGGACAAGACGAGCCTCGCCCAAACCAAATATTCCATTCAAACGAGGGGCGTCACAGCGGCCGTGAGCCTATTGAAACGGATGGAGTGGCCTGAGAGCGGGAGGGAGGGGGGGGGGGGGGAAGAAGAGGGGGAAGGGGTTGTCTTTGAGCACGGAAAGGGATGATAGCCAAAGGAGGAAAAGTGGGAGGGAGAGACAGGGGTTTGGGGTTTGGAAGCGCTGGGAAGGGGAGGAGGGAGGGTGCAGTCAAGGTTGAGGGGGCTAGAACAGAAGGGGTCATCGGTAGGAGGTTAGAAGAGGAGGGGGGGGGGGGATGGGGTGAGGTTGGAAACTGTGTCTTTGAGCACGGCAAAGAGAATGATAGCAGCAAAGGGGACTGGAGGATGGGGGACAGGAGGATGGGGGAAGGGAGGGACAAAGAAAGAAGAGACTAGGACTAGGAGTGAAGGACGGTGGGGTGGGGGAGAGAAGTGGGAGACGGAGAGGTGGGGGAGAGGGGTGTAGGTTAAATGGGATAGAGAGACCAGGGGTTGCGCAGTAAAGACAAACAGAGGCATGGAAGGAAGAGAAAAAAAGGACGGGGTGGGATGAGGGCAACTAAACCGAAGGCGATGCAGGAAGAAACCAAAGAAAAACGTGCCCGGTGAATGGCAGGACAGCCAGATGGATGAGTACAGACACACACACGCGCGCGCGTGGATCACCTGTAACTGGGACAGAAAAAAAGCACCCATACACCACGCTTATACAAAGACCAATTTCCCCAAGAGACATTTCACGCATCCTCAGGCATAACAGTTTTCCATTCCTCGCGAAAAGAAACGTTTGTTTCAAGTTAGCATGAGGGCAGACAGAGAGAGAGAGAGAGAGAGAGAGAGAGAGAGAGAGAGAGAGCATCGGGAAATGAAAATCAGACGGACAGACTACGAGACGCCATTTTGAGAGGAAGACGGAAAGGAGGGAGATAGAGTTGAGAGCGTCCACAGATAAAGAGGAGATGGAGGTGGCAAGAAGATGGAGTAAAGTGAATGATGAGTAGGAGAGAGAGAGAGAGATAGAGAGAGAGAGAGAGAGAGAGAGAGAGAGAGAGAGCCGGGAAAAGGACATGAAGAAGAGACGCCTATAGCATAGATAGAAGAAGTGTCTGTAAACGATCCAGCAGACTAAAGCCTTTTGAAGAGAAGGTTGGGTGGGGGTAGGGTGAGTTATGGTGTAGGGTAGGAGAGAGAGAGAGAGAGAGAGAGAGAGAGAGAGAGAGAGAGAGAGAGAGAGAGAGAGAGGGGCCAGGTGGATCGTTTATTCTTCCCTCAAGCTGATGGCCATTCTACAATCTTGATCTGCAGACTGGCTGGCACGAGACATCTTAGGTTGTCTAGCATTAGAGATGTCAGAATGCCTGCCCCTGGAAATCTCAGATTGTCAAGCATTGGAAGTAGAATGCCTGCCCCTGGAAATCTCAGATTGTCAAGCATTGGAAGTAGAATGCCTGCCCCTGGAAATCTCAGATTGTCAAGCATTGGAAGTCTCAGAATGCCTGCCCCTGGAAATCTCAGATTGTCAAGCATTGGAAGTAGAATGCCTGCCCCTGGAAATCTCAGGATGTCTGGGAGAATGCATCAACTTCAAGATAGATTGGCAGAAGGGCTGGCGGAGGAGTTCAGTGAGACGAAGGAAGTGAGGAAGGCAGACAACATTAGTCGCCGGAGGCCGGAGGCCGGAGGCCAGAGGCCATTGAAGGTCAAGATTAGACAGCTTCAAGACGAATGGCTGTCTGGTATGCAGACAGCATGACAAGATAAACCAACTAAATAGATAAACACACACACACACACATACACACGCACACACACACACACACATATATATATATATATATATATATATATATATATATATATATATATATATATATATATATATATATATATATGACAGAGAGAGAGAGAGAGAGAGAGAGAGAGAGAGAGAGAGAGAGAGAGAGTAGTGGCCACGTCTCTTTCGCTTTTGAGTTCATACATAGTCTACAGCACACACACACACACACACACACACACACACACACACACACACACACACTCACGCACGCACACACACGCGCGCGCACATTAAAATAAAAAAACGAACCTATTGCTATCCTTGCACGTTACAAGCAACCTTAACACGCTAACACACGTGGGCAAAAGAAACGTCATTGCCATACACCCACAAGAATTCCTGACAAATTGAAGAGGCGGCTCTCTTGCCCTGACATCCTTCCCTCAAACAGCCACCACGGTTTGATCTGGGTCGTTAAAGGTCTCCACAAAGGGAATGGAAGGCAAACCCCTAGTCAGACTGGCAGAATGAGCTCTTAGCAACAGGCGCATGTGTAGGCGTCCAAGGCCCTTTATATCACGACGAGAACCATAAAGGAGGCAAGGAACGCCTGACGTTGTCCTGCTGTGGTCAAGACTGATGTCCAAGTTGTCCTTGCATCTAAGGGACGGTCCAGCCCAGCATTGATGACACCTTAAGGTCAGCTATACTAATGGAGTAACCCAGAGATAAAAGAGGAGGAAGAGGAGGAGAAAATGCGATGGATGGACAGAAGAGAGCACACACACACACACACACACACACACACACACACACACACACACACACACACACACAGGTTCGTTTGTCTCATTAACATTCAGATCCCATCCAATAACAACAGGGAGGAATGAAAGAGAGAGAGAGAGAGAGAGAGACAGAGAGAGACAGAGAGAGAGACAGAGTCACCCACACAGAGAGAGAGAGACAGAGAGAGAGAGAGAGAGAGAGAGAGAGAGAGAGAGAGAGAGAGAGAGAGAGAGAGAGAGAGAGAGAGACCGCCTCAAGTCCGGTGAAGGGCGCCGGGCGTCTGCCTGAGGTAATCCACCGTGCTCCATACCGCCCGTCTGGTCGTCACAGCCACTGGACCGTACTTGCTGCCCGCCCATTTAGCCACGGTTCAGTGAGACTGGACGTAGCATTGGCCGCTATCCTCCACCTTCTCCCTCCCGCACCTCTCCTCCTTTCCTTTAGTTTTGAGTTTTTGGGACATATTGCACAAGACCAACACGTTCGTTCTTGAAATTCCGAGATGATGAAGTGCGGGTGCTATGAAGTTTTCCTATGAAAAGCAGTGATGATGTGGTCAGTTTTATTACCAGTACATTCCAGCATTCTCAGAAATGGCAGCGGAGAGTAAAATCTGTGCGAAGGCTGCAGGCCAACAAACGCTCTGCCGTGACAAACAAAATCCACGTCTACCAGTATTTGCCCAGACGGCAGGGACAGGGAAATTCTTCCACTAACAATCATTCCCTTGCAAGCACAACACACTAATCAAAGGCCGTGCCCACCAAAGAAGCACTCACACGCACATACGTCGCAGCTGATCAAGCGGAGCTGAGGCGTGGAAGGGCAGACCGACCACACCTTGACCACAACCACCGGCTCGCGCCAAGGTCCTCGTATTCGGGGCACACAGAGACGTCGAGGCAATCCCTGCAGAGACATCGGATCTCCTGCCCACTCAGACCTGTCATGGCCAAAAAATCGAGTGAGAAATGACCACCACGGACTGACCGCTCTGCTGGACACGGTTTTCTCTGACTGTACTCGCCAGGTGGAGCCGGAGCCACTGGGTGCAGTGAGGGTCAAAACAAGTGGTGGACAGCCCCGTGCCAAACAGGTGCCATGAAGTGCAACAAGCGGGCGTCAACACACGCCATGAGGCCGACCGGACTGCCTGGCGCCCCTGAAGGAACCTCTGGCAGTTTCTGCGAGACCAGGTGGCGCCAGCTGTGCCATGGTGAACCGACAGGGTGGGGAAATTTCCCGCCACCCCCCCCCCCCCCCCCTCCACTTCCCCCCGACCCCAAGCCGCGCCAGGGTCCAAGAGTCGCGTTACTCAACATTACGGGGCGCAATACAAGCTGGTTTTTCCACACCGTGCATGCTGACTCGTCATGGCTGGTGACGCGTCTAAATGTGACGTTGACGCCACAGTGGCTACGTAATCGCTTGGGTGACGTCACTTTGCGGTTGGTTCGTATGGTCGAGCGAGTGACGTTAAGGAGAAAAGGTGGGTGAAATGGAGAAGATTTAATATTTTAAAAACCCACCTGCAAATGGCTGCAGCTTTAATAGACTAAATGAGCTTTCAAGAGCTGTAAACGATTAGGATATCATAATCATATGCCATAAAGGTCAAACCGCTTTATATATATATATATATATATATATATAATATATATATATATATATATATATATATATATATATATATATATATATCTTTCTGCAGTGGCTATATATGACACCCATTCTTATGAGTAATTATGGCATTTTTTAGCCCGTTTGCGTCATGTCAGTGAAACATAGCACAGCAAGTGTTTGGAGTTTTTTCAATAAGTCATCGATCGTTCAACACTGCAAATAATTACAGTCTAACGCTCTCTAAAGAACTCCAAGTTCGTATGGACGATTACTCTGCATGAGTCATGCTCACACGTGTTGTGACAACAACGTTTTCTGTCAGGGTGACAACGGGATGAGGAGAGAGAAAGGGGTCAGTGTCGTCTGTATCCTTTCATTCTGCCATCACTACAGCAAGAGAAACGGCTTTTGACAGTCGGACGAGCTTGGGCCACCATCATTCGTAACAACACCCGCATCGAATCCGGCTGTTGACATACTGACACTGAAATCATGGCGGTCGGCGCCAGAAATGCCCGGATGCCTGTCTCGGCTCGCGAACATTGCTGACCTTCTGAGACGACCTCTGACCTTCAGATCTGCCCCTTGACCTTCAGAGAGGCCTCGGCACATAGGTGAGTTGTAGATGAAGACACTGCCAATGTCCCAGAAAAGAAATATGGCAATTAGAGGCCCCTATTATCCCCCAAATCCCTCGGGCTCTGGTCCCCCTCTCTTCTGCAACCC
This sequence comes from Theodoxus fluviatilis, assembly GCA_034096865.1. Lineage (NCBI taxonomy): Eukaryota > Metazoa > Mollusca > Gastropoda > Cycloneritida > Neritidae > Theodoxus > Theodoxus fluviatilis. The sequence goes on along the minus strand of JAWQFJ010029757.1, from coordinate 23,780 downwards.
CACCTCCACCCCCTTTAGTAGGTTCTGAGCACGAGGTGCCAGGATGGAGAGAGAGAGAGAGAGAGAGAGAGAGAGAGAGAGAGAGAGAGAGAGAGAACGAACGAACGAAATACTTTATTGGTATGCCATCGGCCCGTACAATGAGGAAATAATCGTTAATACAATGCACTTTGCTCACACTGGTTACACTACATTTCATCATATTGTGATTCATTGCAATGAACGACATTAGATAATATCACATTCAGCACATTATATTGCAAAAGGACATTCAAAGTTCCATTATATATATACATATATATATATGTATATATATATCAATCAAGAAACATGCAAGAGAGAGAGAGAGAGAGAGAGAGAGAGAGAGAGAGAGAGAGAGAGAGACAGAGACAGAGAGACAGAGAGACAGAGAGACAGAGAGAGACAGAGACAGAGACAGAGACACAGAGACAGAGAGAGAGACAGAGACAGAGAGAGACAGAGAGAGTCGAAATCTTCTAGGACAAAATAATGCACCTGGGGTCATACACTCTCGCACCAAATTGGCACTATTCCCTAGCAGACTGTCCACTCTCTGATTTCTGCTGGCAGAACGTTCTGAACAAAGCCAGATAACAACAGGGTAAGCTTGGGAGTCTATGGTCATGTCCACCCAGCTCAGCACAGCAATACAGCACCGCAATACAGCACAGCAATACAGCACAGCAATACAGCACATAAATACAGCACAGCAATACGGCACAGCAATACAGCACAGCAATACAGCACAGGAATACAGCACAGCAATACAGCACAGCAATACAGCACAGCAATACGTGTGCCCACGGAACGACGCTGCAGAGTTTACAGAAATCTACAGAGGTTGCCCATGTTGAGGCGGTGTGGTGCCTGTGCCCTGGGTCTGAGAGGGCGAGAGCGATGTCTGCAGAGTGTGTGACCTCGACGGCGGCTCATGTGGCTCGCACGTGTGGCAGGTGCTGTCTCTGACACCGCCATGTGTGGCTATCTAGCTCCTTTGCCTTGCCTTACTTTGCCTTGCCACGCCTTGCCTTCCTTGCCGTGCCGTGCCTTGCCTTGCCTTGCTTTGCCAGAGTGTGTGTGTGTGTGTGTGTATGTGTGTGTGTGCGCGCGCGCGCGAGTGTGTGTGTGTGTGTTTGTGTGTGTGTGTGTGTTCTCTCTCTCTCTCTCTCTCTCTCTCTCTCTCTCTCTCTCTCTCTCTCTCTCTCTCTCTCTGAGCGTGATAGCAATACATCTTCCCATTTCTGTCCCACAGCATGTAATCAGGGGAAATTCCGTGTCCGCGAAGGAGACACAGTGAATGAAAAAGAGGCATAATGGACGGTTTTGCTAATCCCTTGAATGAAATCCAGCTACGACTGATGGAAAGCAAACAAGATTGCCTGGGACCGCCACGCCGCGGCCAAACTTGCAGACAACGCAAGAAGCCACAGAAGTCTGTCGATATTCATCCTTGGCAATACCAGACTTTCTCCAAGTCCAACGCTCGGCTCCTGGCGGGCTAGGAGGCCAGACTCCAGTTAATTCACTTACAGAGATCTGGCGGCAATCACACTAATCCCACCAGCACCAGGGTTGTACCAGATCGAAGAAGGCTTGATCCATTTTGTGTCCTCAGGGTGTCCAGATGCCTCAGCCTTAATCCCTTCCTTTCTTTTGGGCTTCAGTGATAGGCACCCAACCGGGCCCCCGAGCAAATCCCTGGGGTGGAGGAATATCTCTGCCTTCTCATATTTCCCGTTTCAGACCCCAGAACTTATAGCTACTTACCATTTATATTCCTACACCCTACCTCTATCGCCGAAAGGCCAGTTCAAGGTCGGACACCGTCCTTTGAACTTTGTCGGAAAGGAGTGTTGGTTGTGACTGATTTTCCCCGGCCTATCGATTGCCAGCAGTTGATGCCTGGGCGTATCTTCACAAATGACAAATGTCTTTCCATTTCCGATGAAGATCTCTCATTCTCTCCACAATACGTAGACGAGGTAAAGCGTCTAGAAATTCAAGGAAGATTCATGTGATTCCCAATCGACGCCTAGCTAACTGGGTTGCAATGCACTCTAAAGGTTTTTGGGACATCATCATCTTTTTCTCTTCATTCTATTTACTTTCCCGCCACTTCTGATGCACTTTCCTCCTGCAGCCAACACATCACGAAACGTGATCAAACAGACGAGAGTGCTCCGCCAGACCAGACTCACGCGATCGTCTGCTGCCAGAGAGATCTCCCACCCAAACCCTAATTGTCTTCGGAAGTGAGAGAAGTTTTGCTGGAACAACACTTTTGCCCAGCGAATCTGGTGTGTATTTAGGGACTCGATGGTACGCTGCGCGTAGGAATCTGGTTCTCTAAACCTCTCCAGTAGTGTATGCCACACGGCCGACACTCTCATTTATACTCCAGACTCAAGTTTGGTAGGCACTTGAGAGGGAGTTGCAGAGGAGCGCGAAAGGCCTGATCAGCACGAATCCAGTTCCACCGACAAACGGAGGCCCCTTTTCGTAAGAGTTGGCCGGCTTGACACGCAGAACAGACTTGCTTTGACTTGAGGAATGGGCCCAGATTTCGGAGAAGGTCCATTTATTCAAATGAGTGCACACACACGCACACACACACACACACACACACACACACACACACACACACACACACACACACACAGAGAGAGAGAGAGAGAGAGAGAGAGAGAGAGAGAGAGAGAGAGAGAGAGGTAGCGCAACCACAATTACTCGGAGCGAATGTAAATCGCACACTCCATACGAAAAAACATGCCCTGACACTGTTCACTTTGAGACACTACGGCCGTCGGAATTGCGACTGCAGTTCTCCGGAAAGAAGCCGACACAACGTAAGAATGCCTGGTGTGGCACACACAACCAAACCTTTCCCCCGATCACAACCACCTAATTGGCGCTACTGGGGAGCAGGAATTCTGGGTCGAATTCCTTGCAGGCTCTCAGCCTTCGCAGACCACTTCCGAACTTTCGTCAGTCAGGCGGGATAGGTCGGAAATGCTAATGAGATCAGAGAAAGCAACAATACCGTGAAAGAATTTCATACACATCTCCAATTCTCGGGGTGTTCGTTAACTACTCCGCATTGGACAGAGAGAGAGAGAGAGAGAGAGAGAGAGAGAGAGAGAGAGAGAGAGAGAGAGAGAGAGAGAGAGAGAGACGCCGGTTTGTGTGCGGAGTCTCTCGCACACAGCACTTTTCATCGTGCTCTCCCTGTAGCAACATGTTAAAGTCGTGCAAAATAACTCATTTCACCGTGATCTTCAAGTTGAAAAATACTCTCTCTCTCTCTCTCTCTCTCTCTCTCTCTCTCTCTCTCTCTCTCTCTCTCTCTCTCTCTCTCTCTCTTATCTACTCAGCCACATGCACACATACCCACATATACACCATAGCTTCATCGTGTGTGGCAGTGTTTCGCTTTCAGGGACAGAAATACGTTTATGTGAGCCCAGCACTCTAACGGGCCTCGAATTGTTGGGGGACACAGAAATGTTTGACGTTCTCCTCTGGGGGATCTAGTTACCAAACTCCTTTGGCCTTGACCTCCTCCTACTCCCCCCTCTCTGGCGCATGCATGCTCCTTACAGACCATCCATCCTGCACCACAGAACTCTTTCAGTTGGGGCGGGTCGGTTGAGAATGAAACTCGATGAAATGCAAAACTCCCTCTACCGCCGAGAAAGAAAGAAAAGGTTTTGAGCATGAGAAGTAGGTTTTCTCTCTCTCTCTCTCTCTCTCTCTTTCTCTCCGTCGAATGAAAAAGATACATGTAACTAAATTAAATCGAGCGTGGTTTGACATGCGAGGAGGCATACATGTACATTATAATCACGCTGGTTTTGATATGCCAAGATAACGACCGCCCCTCCCCCTCCGCGCACAAGCACTCTCGAGACTGTTTTTTTATTCGTCGTTTGACTGCAGTCCTCGAGTCCTGTTCACCGTGGAGAGCAAAGTTAAGAGACGTTAGCAGAAAAAGCCAGAAATTGCTACTAAACTCGGACGCTGAATCCGGATGCATTTACGAAGCTTCCAGTGAAGACTGCTTCGCCTCTCTATCCGAGTCCAGCTTGGTGCAGATAGTTCCCGACTTGCGTCCATGGGCGGCGATATCGAAACGATCTTGTGTAGATATGTACTGGAGGGCGTGCACGTTGGGAAAACATCGCCCCTGCCTCCAGGGTGGTCTCCCGAACATTCTAGAATCACGCGTCTCCCCCGTGGTCTATGGTTCCTTGGAAGAAAAATAATATATCTCTCCTGGGAAGATCTCCACATGAAGAAATTCTCCGTCCCGCCCTAAGGGTTGAAGCCCCGTAAAAAGTCAAGGTGTTATCAGACACCCTCGTCTCCAACCTAGCACGATCTCGCAAAACGTCCCGGGTAGGGCTTTGCTGGCTTGGAAAAATCGTGGGAGAACTCTTTTGGGGAGAGAGAGAGAGAGAGAGAGAGAGAGAGAGAGAGAGAGAGAGAGAGAGAGAGATTTTCGGGTGGTTCCAAACACCTCTCCAGACTGACGGATACCCAGGGTGCTGCTACCTTTGCCCAAGAGCTGCTGCAGGATGACGGCTCATTACGGGCCATGTCAGCAGGTGCAGGTACACCGTCACAGACAATCAAACCACAAATCACTGTGGGGAGCACACGATCGCGGCCACACCGCTGCAAATCACCAGAGACTGCCAGGACAGCGACAGCGGGCACTCGAGCACTCTTGCTCTCTCTGACATCACACCCAGCAACAATGGCGAATTGCTCCCGACGAGCCACCGGCTTTTGATGGAACCTTGATCTATGTTGGTTGACTAAGGCCCTCCGTGGCTCATCTTCATTGCAGGAGACAACCTGTACTGATCTATTAGTCTTTGTTGCGAAAAAGCTTCTTCAGCTCAGTGGACTTCGTCTTGGCTGGCGGCAAGGTTGCGCAGTTCGCCTGTTTTTGTTGTTGTCTTTTACAATAATTTATTCAGATTTTCTACACTAGATAACCTCACGAAGCTCCTACTTATGAAAGAGAGCTATTTTAAAAAGTTTGCTTCAACAGTGGTTAAGGTCTAGGTCGTAGTCGTGAGCACCAAAAGCCTTCTCGATTCACCGTCGCAGCGGTAGGGGTAATAGACACGTACGCATGAGGGCTCGCTATTCGGAGCCTACGGTAGACGGTCTTTGAAATCGCAAATTGCCAAACACGCCAGGTGGTAAGAGGGTAGACCGGGTGAGAAAAGGAGTCACACTAGACGCGCAGACAGCAACAGAATCTGAAGCCAGCAGGGTCCCTAAGTAAATTGAATTCTCGGCGTCGAACAATCCAGAGAGAGATCTCATTCTGATCCTCTCCCCCAATGGTGAATGAAGTCCTCGACAGTCGTGAGCGTTGCACACATGCAGAAACGCTCACACAAGTAACCAACAATGCAATGCTTTTCGTGTGTCTGAAGTGACTTTGGCTTTGGATAAATAGAGTAGTAAACAGGTGTGACAAAGTAGACGCACTGAAAACACAACACACCACCACAGCACTGAGAACCGATTCGACAGAAGACTCCATCATTCGGTTTCTTTGAAGCTTAAGGTGCCTGCACAGCACGAAGCCGCGAGCCAAATTAAATTTGCAACAACGCACTTGTGGGAAGCCGTGAGACAGCTCGAGGCGCCGGTGTTTTGCGAACAACAGTTGATGGCCGCCTGTCAGCTCGTGACAAACTGAAGTGCTGATTCTGCCTATAGAGCCACTTTTGGCGGTCTTGTCCGGACAGTGCTTTGAGAAGGCGACTCAAGCCCTCACTGCGACAGGGATCGCTCTCGATCCCCAGTCCCTAGTTACGCCGGCAGTTCCAGCAACTCCAGAGGACAAAGAGAGAAGAGCTCTTGTTCTTGTCGTCTGCCGATCCGAGGGATTACGGAAAACCACCGAGTCGGCGACGAGGTACAAGCGTGTGCCTGACAAGTTTTGAGTCTTCAGAACAACTCTCGAGAGGATCCTACGAGACCAGCGAGGCGTCCGCCGCTAGGCCTTTGGGAAGAGAGCTGCGAGAGGTCCTCGTATGTCATGGCGGTGAGATGGTGTCTCAGCTGCTAAACTGGCGCCGAGAAGTGAGTCAGCATAGTTTGAAAGGACAAGACGTGGAGGCTCATGCCCGTGAACACGTTGACTGCTGAGGTATTGGAATAATGCACACCCTCATTGCTGAAATAGTCCGAGGGTTTAACCGCAAGATGGAGTGCTTCCCATGCATAGAGAAATGTTTCAGTGCGAAGAAGGCGGAAGGCTCAGGGCGTACGCTATGAACAGAAGGGAGGGCTTTGGTGCGTCTCCCTGCACGCATCGGCCTGGTTCTGCGCTGCACTCAAATGCCCGCCCTTGTGTGTTCTGGTGCACACAGATACTGCACCCTTGTATTCCTTCAGGCATAGCTTGCTCTGATAGTGGGAATCTCTCTCTCTCTCTCTCTCTCTCTCTCTCTCTCTCTCTCTCTCTCTCTCTCACCCACTCACCCACTCACCCAGTTTATTAAGGAGACACGTGGGCTCGAGTATTTTGCTTACGCAAACGCGCTGACGTAACGATTCAGATCTTCACAGTACGATTTTAATGTAACATCCCCCCCCCCTTCCCATCTACCCCCTACCCCCATTGACCTTCCAACCTTCCAATCGGCAACTCATAACATCAACAAACCGCCACCCTTGCAGACACGCCGACAAAACGGTGTTTACAATCAGACGTCACGCATTCAAGAAGTGTACTCTGCGACTTACACACGCACACAGACACACAACCACACACACTCAGACTCACAAACACAGACACTCAGACACACAAACACACACACAAACACACAGAGACACAACGGAGCTTTCTTCGTCCTCGTTCTTCCGTTGCCAGCTCGGAGCTACAGCGGTGAACCTCGACGGCAAGATGGGAACTTTGGCGTCAACCATTGAGTGGGCTTTCAAATGGACCATACAGTCTCTCCGTCTCTGCTACAAAGTCTCGTTTCGGGTGAGGTAACAGCGCAAATAGGGGTGGCCGGGAGCATCAAACGGGGTGCGCGACGGAAAAGAGTGAACATGAGGGTGGATCGAGTGACGGGCGAGTTAATCCGGGTGGCCTTGGTTAAGGGTAGGGTGGGGTTGGGTGACTATTGGGGTGGGGTGGGTGTGCGGGGAAGGACGAGTTAGGGTAGGTGGAGTTTTCTAAGGGCTGCGATGAAAGTCGCTTTTCGGGTGGAAACAGCGCATTTGCTTGAGGAGGCACACTGCTAACGCCTGATTAAAGGGGTGAAGTGGTTCAGAGGGGGAGTGAGGAGCTCGCCCTGGACGCTATTTCCTTACACTGAGGCAGACAACAACAGGGTGAGCTGCATGTTGGATATTGAGAGGAGTAATGGGGGTGGGGGTGGGGTTAAACTGGCGGTGGAATAGAGGACAGGGTGTGGTGGTGGTGGTGGGGTGTTAGGAAAAATTAAAGTGAATCAATTTTTTACAGTGGGGGGGAGGGGGGGGGGGGTGCATGAGTATAAGGGGGCTGGAGGCAAATCACTCCGTGAACGGAAGGAGCGACGGAAAAGGGAAAGGTTACTGCGGACGAAAATCGCGACGACTACCGGAGACCTGACCTTGCTCGAACCGGTGTTCGCCTTCCAAGATGGCCCCCCCCCCCCCCCCCTCCCCTCTACTCCCAGGTCAGCAAGTTTCGGCATGACACCGGTGTCACCTGGATTGGTTAGCTTGGCTCATTGACCTCACATTACTCCGTCACTGGTGAGCGTCCTTTCTGGCACCGACACCCTGACACTTTCGAATCCAGAGCTGTCTCGAGTGCTGCCATCTGTGAAGCGAGAAGCCTTCCAGGCGCGAGAGCCATAGCCGAGCGGGACATTATGTGTGACGCTCTGGAGCTTGGACGGAAAACGTCGCCAGAGTCTAGCGGCCGTAAAAGTTAACGGCCCCTGAATACGCGTTCTTGAGTAGGGAAAGACTCCCATAAACACAATCTAGCAGTGCGGTAACTGTCTCCTCCGCATGGAGCATGCATACACACACAGACGCCCGTTGTCCGTAGGAAGACCGGACTGGCCTCCTCACCAAATTTGTCACAGACCCAGAAAAAGGACACGAATGTCCGCGCGATAGGATTCAACGAGGGATGTACGTGTTTCTGTAACTGTTTCTCGGCTAGGTTCTCTCGCAGTCTCTCTGTCTCTCAGTCTGTTGCTTTGGCTGTCAGTTGCTCCATCTATTTGTCCTTCTGTCTGTCTGTCCTTCTCTCTCTTTGTCTCTCTCTCTCTCTCTCTCTCTCTCTCTCTCTCTCGTGCAGACGAAATCTTCAAGCCTTGGAGGCATTTAACATGCAACTCGTGTGTAGCGGTTTCGAAAGCGGGTCAGCACTTCTACAAAGCGGCCCAGCTGCTCGCTACGTAGCTTTTCTTCTGTGTCACTCTCTTGTCCAGTGGCCCAGCAACCTCTGTCCCACTGACATTTTGCTCTAGCCCAAAAAGAAGCAACTAACAAGCAAACGCGGCAGGTGCTATCAGCTTCCCATCAATCAAGCCAAAGGGTTTGTATCTCACCGCCTGCGATAAAAACATTCGCCATCTGTTCATCCCAGCAGTACAATCCTCTCTCTCGCTCTCTCTCTCTCTCTCTCTCTCTCTCTCTCTCTCTCTCTCTCTCTCTCTCTCTCTCTCTCTCTTCTTCGCTTTCAACAGAAGCACCTAACTTCGGGAGGAGATGGATGAACAGGAATGGACAAGAAATGAAATAAAAGCTGTAAGAAGTTGAGGATGTGTCCAAGTCAAGCCACGAAAGCATGAGGAGGGAGGGGTGAGAAGGTGAGAGGGGGGGGGGGGGGGTGAGAACGTAAGGGAGGGAGGTGAGGCAACATGGGGGTGGGGTGGGATTGGATGAGGGGGGAGGGGGGGGGGGGGAGAGGACCAATAGAGAAGGAGGACCTAGGCTGCCAGCTCAGCTCACGAAGAAAAAAAAGATGGGTGCGAAAGTAAACAAAGATTCTCAACCCTCTCCAGCCAAAAGTATGTCAAGCTCTCTCTCTATCTCTCTCTCTCTCTCTCTCTCTCTCTCTCTCTCTCTGCTTGTGCTCGTACACATGCTTCCGTGTACACGCATGCATGCAATCATGCAGAAGATGTTCAGCGTGCTCAGTCATACCAAGAAAACATGGTGAACCCGCAAGGTCAGAGGACGAGAGAGAGAGAGAGAGAGAGAGAGAGAGAGAGAGAGAGAAAGAGAGAGAGAGAGAGAGAGTAAAGGCTTGAATATAGGTGAAGGAACAGAAAGGGAGACGGGGAAAAAGTGCGTAAGCGCACCAGTTAACAGGAGGAAGAGGGCGAGCGTGTCGATTTAGCAACAACTCGGGCAGCACAGCAAGACTTGGGGTAAAGCAGTACTCCTGAACTTGACATGCCGTTATCATCCACAACGCACGTGGCCACGCTAGCACTGCAATAACTTTCTCACTCTCCAACACTCATCCGCCGTCTCTCTCTCTCTCTCTCTCTCTCTCTCTCTCTCTCTCTGCATACTCGCAGTCACTCATACAAACACACAAACACAAACACACTTTCCACAACACATACACACACACTTTACACAACACAACACACGCACTAGTTAACAGAACACCCACCCACCCACATAAAACACACACACACACTTTACACACCACACACACACAGACACACAAACAGACACACACACAAACACACACACACACACACACACACACACACACACACACACACACACACACGAAGACTCCTTACCTGGACTTCATGCATCTGTCCTCTGTTGGGCTTGCGAAAGTACTCCAGGAGATTGCCAACGACTGGTAGGCCCTGGGGGCCGGGCAGTTCTGCGAAGGCCCTGGGAGAAGATGAACTCTTCACGTCTGCCAGAGCCTCAGGGGCTTCTGTGAAGACCTGGCGGTAGAGACTGGCTGTCCGACTCTTGGCCGAAGCAAGTGTTCTTCGAATGGCGGGCTGAGCCATGTTTCCGATTCTTCGCTGGCGTCTGTATTCTGAAAGGCAGCCAAATATCCGCCTGTACACGGGGAAGGTACTTTCTGGCAGAGATCTGCAGAGGACAAGGTTACAGGAGGAGGAAGAGGAGGAGGAGGAGAAGAAGGTGGCGGTGGCGGTGGTGGTGGAGATGGTGTGTGATCGTAGATGTGGTACAGGCCCACTGTTGCTAGCTATACGCCATCTTGAGCACCCAAGGATGGACTGTGGACGAGCGGTGAACTCGGGACGAAGAGGAGCAGAGGCCTGGAGTGGGGAGTCTGTACTGCAGCTAGGTTTGACACCTCGTGTCCAAGGTAAACAGCTAGCGCAGTGAGTGAGCAAGGAGGGGGAAAGGAGAGAGACAGAAAGAGAGGCTGGGAGGGACTGAGAGAGAGAGAGAGAGGAGAGGAGGAGGAGGGCGCTGGGCTGGAGTGGGGGAGGGGGGAGGGGATGAGGGTTAAAGGCGAAGAAGGGGAGGGAGAAGTAGGGAGGGGGTTGAGACGGAGACGGGAGGAACTCAAAAGTTCACAGAGTGGAAAAACCGCACGAACCGGTAGACCTTCGCTGGTCCTTCACCGGTGGGTGTTCTCCCTTCGCTCTCTGTGCTTCCTACACCTGAGTAGGAAAACTCAGCGTCCACCTCGACTGAGGGTGCGGAAAAAAGTCTTGAGTGCAGCAGCTGAGGTCCCGGCGTAAAGTTTTCATGCACTAAAATCGGGACACTTGAACCAGGTAAAGTACGGGCGAATGACTCGCTCACTCAGCTGACTGAAGCTTGTGCACACAGGGTTGAGACTGTCAAGTCCAACTCCATGTTCACAATCTTTCACAGGGATTTCTCCGCCTATCCGACAACGCTGCTGAAAAGTCAGACCTGGTTATTGGGAACTCAACTCCCGAAGAAACAGGTAGAACTTTTCGCTTGCTGCAGTAGCAGCAGCAGCAGCCGCAGCAGAAATCACCGACAACCCACCTGGACAGGATTCGTTTGCTCGCTTCCTTGTGCAACTTCCAATGTTGTTTCCAGTCTATGTATGACACAGACTACGTCCGGTGCTACAAGCACGGCCAGCAGGCAATAATGCACCGATAGAACCTAAAGCGCCGGCCGCTTGTAAGCAACTGAATGTACTAGAGAGGAGGAATCGGATCACTCACTGGCTGCGAAGTGCAGTAGGGAGGTAACTTGGCTCCCGCTATGCCACACAGGCGAGTGGCCGTGTGCTCGGGCAGCCGAGGGGGCGACTGAAACCAGCACCGAGCGAGGCGCCCTTTACAGAGATCCAACCTCAACCAGAGCGAGGAATCAATGCAACGTCAGTCTTCTCAAATCGCAGCGGGGGAAGGGGGGCGGACGGCTTTTCAGTTAGGGAGGAGGTTTCAGGAGAGAGGGGGGAGGGAGGGGGGAGAAAGGGGAGAGGGGGAGGGGGATCCAGGAAGGACAGTGTGTGTAGGGGGTGGTGGTGGTGGGGGGGAGGAGCTGGAAGCAAAAGAAGAAGGGGAAAGGGGGAAGGGGAGCGAGGAGTGAGAAGCGGGGGTGGGAGGAAGAACGATGGGGTGGAGGAGGAAGGAAGGAAGGAAGAGATGGGCGGTGGAAGAGGAGGAGGCGGGAGAAGGAGAGAGAGAAAGAGTCAAGCAGGGCAAATTCCTTCTTTCGCCTCCGAGTGGCGCGTGCCTTCTTCGGTTTTGTGGTAGACATGAAAGCGAGAGAGAGAGAGAGAGAGAGAGAGAGAGAGAGAGAGAGAGAGAGAGAGAGAGAGAGAGACAGACAGACAGACAGACAGACAGACAGACAGACAGACAGACAGAGACAGAGACAGAGACAGAGACAGAGACAGAGAGACGGACGGACGGACGGACGGACAGACAGACAGACAGACAGACAGACGGACGGACGGACGGACCGACCGACAGACAGACAGACACAAAGAGTGAGAGAAAGAGAAAGAGTGAGTGAGAGAAAGAGTGAGAGAGAAAGAGAGAGAAAGAGATTTAATGACATGACAGCAGGGTATGCGAGACGATACCCGAGTGTAGAGACGTGTCCTATGCCGGACATGGTGCGTTACAACTGGGGCTGTAGCGGCTGACGCTGAGACGGGTGAAGGCGAAGCGAGCACGCCTGTTTTGTAACACAGTGCTACTTCCCTCCACTCGTGCTGCTCAGAATTCAGCTCTCGTCAGGGCAGACGATACCAGAGTTAGTTCATCAGATTCCGCATACTAATTAATCCTTTATCCTAGTTTCCCCGTGAGTATCATTGAAACGAAGAGGATAGTGAGAAATTCAAGGACGCAGTGTCAATTTCACACCGCCCCACCCCCTTCTCTCTCGCCACACTCACGCCAGATGTCACCAGTGAGTACACGCTTGAATCTCAGTTGGCTCAACATGGTTTGTTTACATTATGCACACATCTGATAAGCAGCTGGAGTATTCTGCGCAACAAAGGTAATATTGATACACGGCTTGTTATGGTGTTATCGAGTACCCTCGACATCATTCACCATCTGCAGGCGGTAACATCTTTACGGTACAATTATTCTTAGGTGAAACGAGCAGTATCGAAACCAGGTATATGCTATTAACATTATCGCATTCGACTGACTCTCTCTCTCTCTCTCTCTCTCTCTCTCTCTCTCTCTCTCTCTCTCTCTCTCTCTCTCTCATATAACCTCTCGACACACGACGGATTGTGCCAGGCAAGTGCAGAGACAGATCGACGGACAGATAGATCCACATGCACAGATAGGATCGAGTGTACCCGACTTGGCTCTGATTTACTACTTCCCGAGCACTCTAGCCGATAGCGGCCGCTGCACTGAACGTCACGCTCAGTGCGTTCAACGAGTGTAAATCACTCCAATGCGCTCACAATGCATAACGCACGCGGACAAGCCAGCCAGAATCGAGTGAACACAGCCCCGTGCTGGGAGGCTGTTTGTAGCGCAACAGCTGTCCTGGCAGCTATCGGATCCCCAGGCCTGAACTCGAACCTGACAGCCAGACTGGTGGTGCAGGGCGAGCGGGTAGCCACGGTGTACGTGTAGCTAGCATGAACGAGGCAGCGAAACAAGCAAGCGATCACTGCCTGAAGCTCGTTGAAGCCTGCCTTGTCAAGCACCGTGAATGGAGCTGCGGGATCGGAAATCGGCACGGCTGACGAGTATCGAACCCCTCGCTTGATCGATCCCTGCACGGAAGCCCCAAGCGAGTTCGAGGGTTTGTTCCCTGTTCTGACTTGGCAAGTCTATTGACGAGACATTATTTCCACCCGTTTAGCTCCAGTCGCGTTCTCAGCTCTTGAGTGAACGTACGTAGCGAGAGCACATGGGTGATGGTGTCGAGTTTTCGCCTCCCGCTCAGGTATTAGGTTTGTGGACAGTCGTTTACGCAATGGGGAAAAGGAAGAGTAGGGAGGGACCAGAGAGGTGAAAGAGGACATAATTATTGCAATACAAGACAAGATGAACCAATGGTAACAGTCGTGGTATTAAGACAGAATTTATCTCTCTCAACAATGCTGCGCGTGACTGGAGTTGAGTTATAAGTATTGAGATAATTCTGTCTTAATACCACGACTGTTACCATTGGTTCATCTTGTCTTGTATTGCAATAATTATGTCCTCTTTCACCTCTCTGGTCCCTCCCTACTCTTCCTTTTCCCCATTGCGTAAACGACTGTCCACAAACCTAATACCTGAGCGGGAGGCGAAAACTCGACACCATCACCCATGTGCTCTCGCTACGTACGTTCACTCAAGAGCTGAGAACGCGACTGGAGCTAAACGGGTGGAAATAATGTCTCGTCAATAGACTTGCCAAGTCAGAACAGGGAACAAACCCTCGAACTCGCTTGGGGCTTCCGTGCAGGGATCGATCAAGCGAGGGGTTCGATACTCGTCAGCCGTGCCGATTTCCGATCCCGCAGCTCCATTCACGGTGCTTGACAAGGCAGGCTTCAACGAGCTTCAGGCAGTGATCGCTTGCTTGTTTCGCTGCCTCGTTCATGCTAGCTACACGTACACCGTGGCTACCCGCTCGCCCTGCACCACCAGTCTGGCTGTCAGGTTCGAGTTCAGGCCTGGGGATCCGATAGCTGCCAGGACAGCTGTTGCGCTACAAACAGCCTCCCAGCACGGGGCTGTGTTCACTCGATTCTGGCTGGCTTGTCCGCGTGCGTTATGCATTGTGAGCGCATTGGAGTGATTTACACTCGTTGAACGCACTGAGCGTGACGTTCAGTGCAGCGGCCGCTATCGGCTAGAGTGCTCGGGAAGTAGTAAATCAGAGCCAAGTCGGGTACACTCGATCCTATCTGTGCATGTGGATCTATCTGTCCGTCGATCTGTCTCTGCACTTGCCTGGCACAATCCGTCGTGTGTCGAGAGGTTATATGAGAGAGAGAGAGAGAGAGAGAGAGAGAGAGAGAGAGAGAGAGAGAGAGAGAGAGAGAGAGTCAGTCGAATGCGATAATGTTAATAGCATATACCTGGTTTCGATACTGCTCGTTTCACCTAAGAATAATTGTACCGTAAAGATGTTACCGCCTGCAGATGGTGAATGATGTCGAGGGTACTCGATAACACCATAACAAGCCGTGTATCAATATTACCTTTGTTGCGCAGAATACTCCAGCTGCTTATCAGATGTGTGCATAATGTAAACAAACCATGTTGAGCCAACTGAGATTCAAGCGTGTACTCACTGGTGACATCTGGCGTGAGTGTGGCGAGAGAGAAGGGGGTGGGGCGGTGTGAAATTGACACTGCGTCCTTGAATTTCTCACTATCCTCTTCGTTTCAATGATACTCACGGGGAAACTAGGATAAAGGATTAATTAGTATGCGGAATCTGATGAACTAACTCTGGTATCGTCTGCCCTGACGAGAGCTGAATTCTGAGCAGCACGAGTGGAGGGAAGTAGCACTGTGTTACAAAACAGGCGTGCTCGCTTCGCCTTCACCCGTCTCAGCGTCAGCCGCTACAGCCCCAGTTGTAACGCACCATGTCCGGCATAGGACACGTCTCTACACTCGGGTATCGTCTCGCATACCCTGCTGTCATGTCATTAAATCTCTTTCTCTCTCTTTCTCTCTCACTCTTTCTCTCACTCACTCTTTCTCTTTCTCTCACTCTTTGTGTCTGTCTGTCTGTCGGTCGGTCCGTCCGTCCGTCCGTCTGTCTGTCTGTCTGTCTGTCTGTCTGTCCGTCCGTCCGTCCGTCCGTCTCTCTGTCTCTGTCTCTGTCTCTGTCTCTGTCTCTGTCTGTCTGTCTGTCTGTCTGTCTGTCTGTCTGTCTGTCTGTCTCTCTCTCTCTCTCTCTCTCTCTCTCTCTCTCTCTCTCTCTCTCTCTCTCTCTCGCTTTCATGTCTACCACAAAACCGAAGAAGGCACGCGCCACTCGGAGGCGAAAGAAGGAATTTGCCCTGCTTGACTCTTTCTCTCTCTCCTTCTCCCGCCTCCTCCTCTTCCACCGCCCATCTCTTCCTTCCTTCCTTCCTCCTCCACCCCATCGTTCTTCCTCCCACCCCCGCTTCTCACTCCTCGCTCCCCTTCCCCCTTTCCCCTTCTTCTTTTGCTTCCAGCTCCTCCCCCAACCACCACCACCCCCTACACACACTGTCCTTCCTGGATCCCCCTCCCCCTCTCCCCTTTCTCCCCCCTCCCTCCCCCCTCTCTCCTGAAACCTCCTCCCTAACTGAAAAGCCGTCCGCCCCCCTTCCCCCGCTGCGATTTGAGAAGACTGACGTTGCATTGATTCCTCGCTCTGGTTGAGGTTGGATCTCTGTAAAGGGCGCCTCGCTCGGTGCTGGTTTCAGTCGCCCCCTCGGCTGCCCGAGCACACGGCCACTCGCCTGTGTGGCATAGCGGGAGCCAAGTTACCTCCTACTGCACTTCGCAGCCAGTGAGTGATCCGATTCCTCCTCTCTAGTACATTCAGTTGCTTACAAGCGGCCGGCGCTTTAGGTTCTATCGGTGCATTATTGCCTGCTGGCCGTGCTTGTAGCACCGGACGTAGTCTGTGTCATACATAGACTGGAAACAACATTGGAAGTTGCACAAGGAAGCGAGCAAACGAATCCTGTCCAGGTGGGTTGTCGGTGATTTCTGCTGCGGCTGCTGCTGCTGCTACTGCAGCAAGCGAAAAGTTCTACCTGTTTCTTCGGGAGTTGAGTTCCCAATAACCAGGTCTGACTTTTCAGCAGCGTTGTCGGATAGGCGGAGAAATCCCTGTGAAAGATTGTGAACATGGAGTTGGACTTGACAGTCTCAACCCTGTGTGCACAAGCTTCAGTCAGCTGAGTGAGCGAGTCATTCGCCCGTACTTTACCTGGTTCAAGTGTCCCGATTTTAGTGCATGAAAACTTTACGCCGGGACCTCAGCTGCTGCACTCAAGACTTTTTTCCGCACCCTCAGTCGAGGTGGACGCTGAGTTTTCCTACTCAGGTGTAGGAAGCACAGAGAGCGAAGGGAGAACACCCACCGGTGAAGGACCAGCGAAGGTCTACCGGTTCGTGCGGTTTTTCCACTCTGTGAACTTTTTGGTTCCTCCGTCCCTCCGTCTCAACCCCTCCCTACTTCTCCCTCCCCTTCTTTCCTTTAACCCTCCATGATCCGAGTAACGGGATGATGCACAAATGTGTTTAGTGGGGGTGATGAATTGGGCAATCAAGAATATTAAATGTGGGGGGGCGTAATGGAGGGGTTGGGTAGAACAATGGGTGGAACTTCGTGGGGGCGGCGGTTGCCAGGCCTGGGGGATCTGAGATACAGGAGGGTGGGAAGGTGAAACTGTCAGCGAGCCACCTTTGAGAGACGGTAGGCAAACACGACGAATGGGGTAACCAAACGGAGGGATGAGGGGAAAGGGGAAGGGGGGGGGGGAGGGGGGCTTTTTTCGGCAGCAGGCCATCAGGTTAGCCACGGAGACGAAGCATGGGACTGGTGCGGCAATATAGGCCATCAGGTAGCCGTAAGGCACTATGGAGAACACCGTGGGGGTGGAGGGGGTACTGGCAGCAGCCACTGGGACTGCTCGTTGGCGGTTGTGATAGGTCCAAATGAGCGAGCGGACATGAGTCTAGGTTGTTCGTCGTCCAGTTGTGTGAGTCTTTGTGCAGCCATCAGGACCCCCTAAAGACAGGGGGAGTGGCTTGACGAGATCAGAGAGAGCGACGTTAGGAGAAGAAGGAGGGAAGGATAGGGAAGAATAGAGGAGAGGGAGGGTAGGAAGTTAAACGAGGTGGCCAGGGTAACTTTACTGGATCGTGTGCGTTGGTGAAGAAGCTTAGGGGACTGTGGCAGCCGTCGCAGCACCCTGGAGACTAGGGGTGGACACTGGCGGTCATCCATCATGTGCCACTGGGACAGGGGGAGGTAGGGGGGGCTCTCATAGTCAGCCACTTGACGGACTGAGTTGCGTATTACCCATTGCCATTTTTGGTATGGGTGCCTGCGTCTTCGCGAATTCAAGGAGCTAACTGGTGGAGACCAGCGGGGACTGCGGGCAGCCATCAGTCGCCACCTGGGACGATGGGTTGGGGTGGACGTGTCACGGGCAGCCACTGAGGCCAGTTGGTAGTGGGTGACGGTAGGCGGCAGTCCGATCAGAATCCACTCGACGAGGGGGATGGTGGATATTGGGCGGAGAGGCTGCGGCACATCATGCTATGCATTATAGCCGCATGCGTGTGAGTACAGGGGGGGTGTGACTGGGGTGCGCAGCCTCTCGAGGAGCTACTGTGGGGGGTGGGGTGTACCTGTGGCAGCCATCAGGGAGCTCACTGTCAGCTGGAGGACAGGGGGGGCAAGGGGGACTGTGCGGCATGCCATCAGGGAGCCTCTAGAGGCTAAGGTGTACGTCGCAGCCAATCTCAGCGAGTCCACTGTAGACGATTGGGGTGTTGTGGTTATACTACTGCGTGCAGCCGTACTTCATGTGTCGTGGGGCCGCTGAGATGGCTACTTGGAGACTTAGTTGGGGACTGTTTGGGCATTGCATACAGGAGTCCAACTGGACGGGAACGCCATGGGTGGGGGGTGGGGTGCTAGGGGGATGCGGCAGCCGACAAGGAAGCCACGAGGAACAGAGGAGGGGGGGCTGCAGCAGCCAGCAGGATCGTACTAGGATGGGCCAAGGGGGACTGGGGCGGTGGGGTGCCATCGGGGGGGGGGGACCCTGGAGACAGAGGGGGGGGACTGCGGCAGCGCAACGTGCGCCATCATACACTATAGACGGGGGAGGGGACTCGTCGGGCAGCTCTAACGTGAGCACTGGTAGACGGGGGGGAGGAGCTTTGCCGGCAGCACCATTCTAGGAGCACTACTGAGAGCTAATGGGATCTGGCGACGCGGCCATCAGGGCAGAGCCACTACAGGTATGACTTAGTGTGGTAGGGGAGCTATCGGCTCAGACCACATGCGGAGACGGTAGGCGTTGGGTTGAGGGGACTGGGGGCGATCAGTAGCACCGATCAGCAGGAGCCATCTTAAAGACGAGGGGGCATGGGGGGACTGGTGGCCGGCAGCCATGTACAGCTAGCCCTGGAGACAGTGGGTGATCTTGCGGCCATCCATCAGGATGCTACTGTGAGACAATGGGGGTGGACTGTGGCAGCCCGTATCAGGAGGCCGCCTGGAGATCGGGCAGGGTGTGAGGGGGGGGACTGCGGAGCAGGTGTAACCCCCCCCCGGTCCATCAGGAGGCCCTAGGAATGGCATAGGTGTACTGGTGAAGTGCCACAGTGGAGCCTACTTGGAGACGGGGGGGGGTACTCACGATCAGCACGCCATCATGGAGCTATGGGCTTGGAGTACAAGGGGGTGACGTGTGGGGCATACTAGCCATCAGGAGCCACTGGCGACAGTGGGGGTGGAGGGGGCGTGCTTGTGCGTCAGCCACAGAGCCACTGGGAGGACAGAGGGATAGGGGTCTATGCATGCAGCCATCATAGCTACTGTAGGCCACAGGGGGACTGTGGCAAGATGCCATCGGGAGCTCACTGGGAACTTGGGGGGGTTGGGACTGCGGACAGTACCCGAATCAGAGATGCCTAGCTAAATGACTAGGTAGGGGGTGAAGGTGGGTACTGGCAGCTAAGCCTCAACAGGAGGCCACTAGGAGACTAGGGCGGGGGGGTGTACTGGGCCATGCGACCAACGAGGTATCTCGCACTGAGACAGAGTGGGTAGAGGGGATCTTTCGTACGGCACGGCGCGGAACAGGGTCCGGGTCTAAAGACAGGGGGGGGTCGTAGGGGGGCTTGCCTTAGCAGGCCATACATGAGCCACACTGAGACGGAGGTGGGGGGAGGGTGGGACTGCAAGCAGCCGGTTGGCAGGGTGCGAGACACTGGAGGAGTTGGTGGGGGGACTTGGCGTGGGCGTGCATGCTCATCGGGAGCCACATAAGACAAGGCGTGGGAAGTGGGCACTGGGGGGCGGTACCAACAGAGCCACTAAGCAGGTTGGGGGCGGAGGCCCACCATGGGGGGACTGGCTGCATGGCGCCACAGGAGAGGCCTCTAAGACAGGGGAGTAGGGGGATCTGCAGCAGCATCAGGAGCACCACAAGCACATATGGGGGGTTGCTGGGGTGTGCATGGACAGGCTTGCTGTTGGGCACGGGGGGGGGAACGGGGAGCGGACGTGCGCGCTACGCCTAGGGATCCACTGATGGAGACGCGAATGGGGGAGAGGTCGGGAACTATGGGCACAGCCACTACAGGGAGCCACTGAGCCTAGGGGTGGGGGGGGTGGCGGGGGACTGCGGCACGACCATCAGGTAGCCTACTGGAGACAGGGGCGGTTGAGGGGGGACGCGGCGCCCAACATGAGCACTAAAGTACATGGTGGGCTAGGTGGTATGACATACGGCGGCAGCCATCCAGGAGCCTCTGGAGATAGGGGGGAGTGGGGGACTGCAGTCAGCCATCTGGGAGAGCACGGGGATGTGCGGCAGCCATGCAAGAGGCCACTACGGAGACATGGGGGGTGAGGGGGAACTGCGTGCAGGGCTCGAGGAGCACTGTATAGAGGCTGAGAGACAGGAGTTCGGCCTGATGGGGGGAGTGGGTGGGGACTGGCAGGCAGTCCACACGGAGGCCCGTACGCTTGGAGGCTGTTAGGGCATACCAAACATTGGGATGGGTGTGTGGGGATCCTGTCTAGCGGTGGGCGCGCACGCGTTCAGGAGCCACTGGAGGCATGGGGGCAGTGGGGTACTTGGGCTGCATGCCTCCTGGCAGGAGGCCATATCGGAGATCAATGTGCCTAGCTGGCATACAACAACTTGCTGGGGGGGGTTTTGTTCAGGGGGGGGGGGGGCACAACGGGGACTGGGGTGTCTCCGGGGGGATGCTGACTGGCAGACCCACAACGCTCGGGAGCCACTGTGAGAGCATAGCGAGGGTGCGTTGGACGTACTTTCGGCGTCGCAGCGCCGAGGAGGTCTCCACTTGTGTGCAAATTGCTAGTTGTCTACAGCAATGGTTGGGTATGGGGATCTGCGTGCGGGGCCACTCGCCCTAGGAGCACACTAGTAGGTACTTGGGGAGAACGGGGAGTACTGTCGGCTGGGGGCTCCTACTCAGGTAGCCACTGAGACAGGGTGAGGGGTACTGGGGCAGCCATCAGGTAACTTCAACTGGAGACGGGGGACTGGCCGGCGGGCGCTCGACCAGGAGGCTCCACTGATGAGCCCAATGGACAAGGCTGATAAGTCTTCGGTCATTTGCGGATGGTGTGTGCCTGTTGCGCAGCCAACTAGGAGCCACTGGGATACAGGGGTAGGGGGACGCTGGCGGCCACTTTCATGAGCATACTTTGGAGATCTGGCAGTGGGTTGCACACCTTAGGGTTGGACGTGTGCGGCGGCCCGTTGTGTATACAACCTCCAGGAGTCTACTGGAGTACAATCATTGTAGGGCGTAGGGTGGGTTAAGGGGGACTGCGGCAGCCGATCAGGATCCACTGCATTACATGAAGGAGGGGGACTGGTGCGGGCAGCCTGCCTGGTAGGGCGCACTGTGAGGACAATCGAGCTGGACGGCGGCGGCCTTGTAGGAGGCCACTGGATAACAGGGGATGGGGTGGAGCTGTCGACGGCAGCCCATGGAGACAGTCGGGTCGAGTGCCTCGGGACTAGCCAGCAGCGCCTAGGACTCAATAAAGACAGGTGGGCGAATTGGGGACTGCGAATAGCCATAACATGAGGAGCCATCTGGGAGACGAGGTGGGGTGGGTGGGAGTACTGCGGCAGGCGGCCATCGCGAGCCACTGGATGATTCATGTGTATGAGAAGGGGACGGCTTGCGTGAAGGTGCATCGAGGAATGCTACTGGGTGTAGAAGCGCAACGGTGGTGACTGCCTCAGCCATCGGACCGTACTGGAGACAGGCGGAGGAGTGGGGACTTGTCGGCATTAGGGCAGCCAATCTCAGGAGCTCCACTGGATAAAGGCCAGGGGGACGGGCGCGACTCGTGCAGCCACTAGGTGACTCGGCTATACTGGAGGACTAGGTCAGTTATTTTTGGGTTTGTGGGGTGCCTGTGGCAGTTGTTTCGGCCATGCAGGGTTAGCCACTGTAGCACTCAGTGGTGTGGGTTGCGGTCCGTAGCTATATCATAGTGTAGCCATGGTACAGACAGGGGAGCGGAGGGCGATCTGCTAGGCAGTCCTTTACTGGACAGACATGGCGGGGATGGACGAGGGGACATCGCGGCGAGTGCAGGCCGATTGACGTGGCTGCATACTGTAAAGACTGGGTCTCATTGTCTGTACTCTAATCCCTGGGTGAGGGGGTTGTGGGGGCGTTCAAGGCTTCCTACTCGGGTGGACTTGGACCCGCGAGGTGCGGCTGACCTGCTTCATGCACAGTGATAGCCAACGTCTTGGAGGGACTTGGAGGGCTGTGCTGGGTGAGAGTGTGCCACAGTGTGAGCGTTGGACGCACAGCCCAATGAGAGCACCTGCGGAGAGACGCTGGGAGGGAGGGGTGTGAGTGGGGCACGTGCAACAGCCGATGCAGAGCGCACTGGCGAGGCAAGGGGGGACTGCATGGCAGGGCCATCGAGGAGTTCGATCATGACTGTGAGGGTGGGGGAGGAGGGAAGGGGTAGATGGGGTGGCTATGGTTGCTGGCCATCGGGAACCACGTTGTGGAGAGCAGTGGTGAGGGGGGAGGGGGACTGCGGCAGCCACATCAGTAGCTCTCTGGTGTCCTAAATACAGCTTTGGGGGCGGGGCATTAGCTTCAATATGCTGTGCGTAAGAAACGGCAGCCACACGGAGCCGACTGGAGTACGATGGTAGGGGTACGGTGGGTGGGACCGTGGCGGCATAGCGCGACTAGCGTGCTCTTCCTCTACTTGTAGTCCCCTGTAGGAGGGGGTCTGTTACGCAGGGTCGGGGTGGGGTTTTCAATTGTGTAGCGGGTGAGGCGTTTTGTGCGGCAATTGTTGCTCCTTTTAGACAGGTGCAATCGCTACTTGCTGGAGGAACATTTGGTGTGGTGACTGTGCGGCTACTTCCGACAGTGTGGAGAGCCACTTCGATGACTGACCGTGCGTGGGGGTGGAGAGACTGGCTAGTGGGGCTATTTGCCATACAACCAGGAGCTTCCTATTGAGCGTCTTTACCGAAGTCAGACGTTAGGTGGGGGTTACGGGGGAAGACGTCGGCACGCCAATGCAGCTCTGTGTTAGGTGGCAAGCTGGATGCACAAGGGGGATACTTTGGGGGTGCGGTAAGCGGTGCCATCGGGCTACTGAGACAGGCTGGGGGGGGGGGTAACTCTTGTTAGTCACTATGCCCCGTATTTCATGGGGGGGGAGCGGGGGGGGGGAGGAGGGGATCTGGTGTGGAGGGGGCCGTGTGTGTCCTCGGTTACGGGCTAGCCATCGGAGAGGGATCGACCTGCTACTGGTCTAGGGATACCATTCAGTAATTTCGGGTGCCCCCATACTAGGGTGTGGCCTTGGGGGCGGCAATGTGACACTGACCCAGTCATCCCAGCACATGGGACGCACTTAACTTGGATTTGTGCGGGTCCAAGCGTCAGCAGGAAAGCTACGCTCTTGGAATGATTGTCTAAGGGTGGTGTACGTTCACTGGCGCGGCAGCAGCCGCAGTACTTTATGTCGAGAGCTCCGAGACTGTGACCGCAGGGTGACGTAGGGTGATCGAGCTTAGATACTCTCTTATGGATATGCCCTCGAGTCCGACGGCGCAGGGGACACGTTGTGTGCAGCCGGATCAGCAGCCCTTGGGACGAAGCGGGGGGAACGGTGTGGAGGGGGAGCTGCAGTCAGCCATCAGATCGCTACTCTGTCCTAGTTGAGTTATCGACCTACTTTGGTTGGGGGGACTTGGGGGGACACGAGGGTGACTGGTGGCAGCGCATCAAGGCAAGCCACTCGGCGGAGTACAGGGTGTGCGGTTGGGGGTGTAGGGGGATCTGGGCAGCATCGCAGCCACGGAGGCTTAGCTCGGAGACCGGGGGGAGGGGGAAGATGTTTGCAGCAGGCATCAACGCCCTGGGGAGTGGAGGGTGGGGAGGGTACTGCAGCAGCCATCGAGGAGCTACTGAGGAGACAGGGAGGCGTGGCCGTTTTGGGAGGGGATCTGGACGAGTCGCCTGGCAGGAGCTGTAGCTGGAGACATGTGGGGGGGCGAAAGGGGGACTGGGACATCCATCAGGAAGCGGTGAATGGGAGATCGA
>JAWQFJ010029756.1:0-22500 GCA_034096865.1 Theodoxus fluviatilis | reverse complement strand
TTTCTGCTCTGCCATGTGTTGGTTGCTGCTGAAAGTCATCTTTGTTATATTAGAGTTAGGCTTCTTATTAATTTTTTAAAATAAGTTTTATTAATGAATGCAACAATACATGTATTGTACAAAGTAATAAAGAGCTTCTGCGTCACTTCACTGAAGTGTTAATAGAAAGCTGCTGCAGTATTGGAATCAAATTTGTAATTGATTAATTACTTACCAATGCTGTAGTGCTAGACATGAATGAACTGACAGAACTATAAAATAAAGGTATGATTAGAGTAACATATGGCTGGAGTTGCTCAGTGTCCCCCTCATCGCTGAAACCCTGGTTGCTGGGCTTTCAGGGCCTCCTCCAGTAGGTAAGCCTGGGGCAGCCCCAAGCAGCCAGAGAAGCTGGGGGTGGGTGGGGGTGGGTGGGGGTGGGGGGCATCAGGGCAGACTCAGATCATGCAGATCCAACCATGTGTTGAGACAACCCTGGAGGGTCTATCTGAATACATGAACATATGCAATCTTTGTTCTTTCCTGACAGCTGTTTGTCATCAATCCACTCATCATTTTTCTTTGCCTCGGCACAAATGATCTTTCTTTTTCAATGGTAGGACTGTCACTAAGCAGTTGTTCCTGTAGCTCTTCAGGGGAAGGAACCAGTAACAATTTTGCTCTGTGTGTGTGTGTGTGTGTGTGTGCTTTTTGACTCACATGCGAAGCAAAAGTGAGTCTATGTACTGAGCCGTTTCGTCCGTCCGTCCGTCCGTCCGTCCGTCCGTCCGGGCGTCCGTCCGGGCGTAAAAAACTTAAACGTTGGATTTTTCTCGGAGACTATTAAGTCTATCAACACCAAATGTGGCATGATGGTGTATGATGACAAGGCCTCAAAAAACATACATAGTGACTTGACCTTGCTTCAAGGTCAAGGTCACAGGAGCCATAAATGTGGTCTCAAAAACAGTCATTTTTCACATTTTCCCAATTTTCTCCCACGTTATTGAGAATGGCGACCTTAGCTACAAGTGGTATATAGGTCAAAGCAAGCCCTATCTTTTGATACCAGTTTGATTGACCTTGCTTCAAGGTCAAGGTCACAGGAGCTCTTCAAAGTTGGATTGTATACATATTTTGAAGTGACCTTGACCCTGAACTATGGAAGATAACTGTTTCAAACTTAATAATTATGTGGGGCACATGTTATACTTTCATCATGAGACACATTTGTTCACATATCATCAAGGTCAAGGTCACTTTGACCCTTATGAAATGTGACCAAAATGGGGTAGTGAACCACTAAAAGTGACCATATCTCATGGTAGAAAGTGCCAATAAGCACCATTGTGCTTCCTATGTCTTGAATTAACAGCTTTGTGTTGCATGACCTTGGATGACCTTGACCTTGGGTCAAGGTCACATGTATTTTGGTAGGAAAAATGTGTAAAGCATTTCTTTGTGTATGATGTCATTGGTAGGTTTAGTTGTTTGACCTTGACCTTGAAGGTCACCTGAAGGTCAAGGTCATATAAAGGTCAAGGTCAAGCATGTGAGTTATATGGGCTTTGCCCTTCTTGTTGGCATGTGTGTGTGTGTTTTTGGCAAGTGTGTGTGTGTGTTTTGGCAAGTGTGTGTGTGTATGTGTGTGTGTGTGTGTGTGTGCATGCATGCATATGCTTTTTGGCATGTGTGTGTGTGTGTGTATGTGCATTTTTTCATGTGTGTGTGTGTGTGTGTGCTTTGGCATGTGGGTGTTTGTGCTTTGGCCTGCATGTGTGTATGTTGGTGTTATAAACAAGTTTGAAGGGATGGGAATTTCCTGTAAATACATTTTGTGTTTTTGCTTTGACCCATCATAGACGTTGAACCACATGGTTGCGGCCAGTATAACATCCTACATTGTCAAGATATTTAAATAAACCCAGATTTTTCCCATCCCAGGGATAGAACCAAGGCATGCATGTGTTTGTGTGTGTGTGTATGTGTGTATGCACGTGCACTTGCATGCAAGCATAAGAGTGTGTGTATATGTGTGTGTGTGTGTATGTGTGTATGCACGTGCACTTGCATGCAAGCATAAGCGTGTGTGTATATGTGTGTGTGTGTGTATGTGTGTATGCACGTGCACTTGCATGCAAGCATAAGCATGTGTGTATATGTGTGTGTGTTTGCACATGCATGCATGTGTGCTTGCATGCATGCATGTATCTGTGTGTGTCAGTTTGTGTGAATATATATGTGTTTATGAATGTGTGTGTGTGTGTGTGTGTGTGTGTGTGCACTGCATCTGTGTGTTCATGCATTCATGTGTTTGAGTTTTATAAAAATTTCTGTACTATTGGTGTAGCCTTGACCTGTGGTAGATGACTCCATCTGTAATGATGGTATGTAATGGTAAGTATGATGAGACAGGTGATCCTGGTGATGACTGTATGATTATTTGATCATGATAGCACCAGTATGGATACTTGTGCTGGTGGATGGTGACAGTGGAGGATGCAGAAGACTTCATGCATTGTGATGCTAAAGGTGAAGCCTTCTCTGTTGCCAGGGGAGAGAATGGAGCTGGAGGCTGGGCCTTCCGACCAATGCCTGATGTACCTGGCCACTGTCTCTTCATCTGGATGATGAGCACCAACCTCAAGGTGAGCTGCTCTGCTGGTAGATTTGGAAAGACTAGAATCTGGGCAGTGTACTAGCAGTCTTTGATTTTTTGACTCACATGCGAAGCAAAAGTGAGTCTATGTACTCACCCGTGTCGTCCGTCCGGGCGTCCGGGCGTCCGGGCGTCCGTGAAAAACTTTAACGTTGGATTTTTCTCTGAGACTATTAAGTCTATCAACACCCAATTTAACATGATGGTGTATGATGACAAGGCCTCAAAAAACATACATAGTGACTTGACCTTGCTTCAAGGTCAAGGTCGCAGGAGCCATAAATGTTGACTAAAAAACAGCCATTTTTAACATTTTCCCAATTTTCTCTGAAGTTTTTGAGATTGGATACCTGACCTATAAATGGTGTATAGGGATAAGTAATCCCTATCTTTTGATACCAGTTTGATTGACCTTGCTTCAAGGTCAAGGTCACAGGAGCTCTTTAAAGTTGGATTGTATACATATTTTGAAGTGACCTTGACCCTGAACTAAGAAAGATAACTTTTCCAAACTTCATAACATTGTAGTACACATGTTATACTTTAATACTAGGTCACCTGTGTTGTCCGTCCGGACGTCCAGGCGGGCGTCCGGGCAAACCAGGCGTCCGGGCGTCCTTTAATCCGTGAAAAACTTTAACGTTGGATTTTTCTCGGAGACTATTAAGTCTATCAACACCCAATTTAGCATGATAGTGTAGGATGACAAGGCGTACAAAAACATACACAGTGACTTGACCTTGCTTCAAGGTCAAGGTCACAGGAACTCTTTAAAGTTGGATTGTATACATATTCTGAAGTAATCTTGACCCTGAACTATGGAAGATAACTCTTCCAAACTTCATAACATTGTAGTACACATGTTATACTTTCATCATAAGACACATTTGGTCACATATCATTGAGGTCAAGGTCACTTTGACCTTTATGAAATGTGACCAAAATGGGGTAGTGAACCACTAAAAGTGACTATATCTCATGGTAGAAAGTGCCAATAAGCACGATTGTGCTTCCTATGTCTTGAATTAACAGCTTTGTGTTGCATGACCTTGGATGACCTTGACCTTGGGTCAAGGTCACATGTATTTTGGTAGGAAAAATGTGTAAAGCAGTTCTTAGTGTATGTCATTGCTAGGTTTAGTTGTTTGACCTTGACCTTGAAGGTCACCTGAAGGTCAAGGTCATATAAAGGTCAGGGTCATGTAAAGGTCAAGGTCAAGCATGTGAGTCGTATGGGCTTTGCCCTTCTTGTTAATAGGTAAATACAGAGGCATAATTTGATAGTTTAATCAAAGACCATACATAACTTTTAAGTTATGTATGGTCTTTGGTTTAATAAAAAAAAAATTTAATACAGAAATCTAGAAACGTTTTGGCCTGAATTTACTGTCGATTTATGCCAATTTATACCTATTAAACTCATTTCCATTCCCAGATTTTCTCATTCTCTTGCTGATGAAAACCCTCTGTAAAGTTTGTTCTTTAACATAAGGCATGCACATACCAAACAGTTTTTTAATGTGAAATTGGAAAAGAGAAGGAAATAAAACCCGCCACATTTTCTAGATCATTCCATATGGAACAACTCTAAAGGAGATGAATGCAGGAGTAGTTACAAAAATTCTATTGCAGACAGGTGATGCAGCCCATCAGATACTTCTGTTCCATTCCATCCTGGTCCAGCTTGCTATCATTCTGTATCGTCTGCCGAAAATGTTCCTTTGCTTCTTTCTCTTGCTCCCTGATGTGTTCTCTCCCCACTAGTCTTTTTCATACTTGTCTCTTCTGTTCCACCATCCTCTCCTCCCTTTCTTGCTATTTCATGTGTAAAATGTGTGAATCTACATGTATGTATGGGCTCAGTGCTGTGAGAGAGAGAGAGAGAGAGAGAGAGAGAGAGAGAGAGAGAGAGAGAGAGAGAGAGAGAGAGAGAGAGAGAGAGTTTTAATAATAAAATTATCTACAAATAGCATTAGGCATAAATGGTAAGAATGTGTGACACAGACATGAAACAACAGTGCACATAACTTTTTGCATGACCTCACATTCATTTTACAGGCTCTTGTCTCTTGATATCTCCTTTCTCCTGATAACTGCTTTGCTTAAGGACTGTCATGCCTCTCTCTTTGCAGGGCTGGCTGCCCCAGAAGCTGATAGACACGGCTATGGCTGGTGTGGTTTTGGACTTCCTGAAGGCTGTCCGTGCCCACAGGAAGGACCTGATTGAGCCCCGTGCTGGTGATGTGTTTGTGGATCCAGCTAGTTGAGGCTGCAGCTCACCGGCTTCCTTTTTGAGTATGTGTGTCTGTGCAAGAGTGAAATTTGATGGAGAGACATTACAGGAAGAGCATCTTTGTTTGGAACACATGTAATATGCCTGTGTTTGTGTGGTGGTTGGGTCCCTGATGGTGCCAAATTGTGGAAGCACTACATCTTTATCTACTTATGCAACAGATTGGTTGATGAAACTCCATGACTTTGTGCGCAAACCACCATGAACATATTGGATAATCTTGCAACTGTTTTTGTTGTTGAATCATGAAAAATAATTATTTTTAATATCACCAGACACTGACTTTCGTATTTGTTTCTTTATTTGTTTTGTTGAAATACCGGTGAGCATTTTATTTGACTTTCTTTAACAGATTAAGGATAACAGTAACTCATGACTGATAAGTAGGAGTCTTGTTTGTGAAGAATAGCCTGATCCATTCACTCAGAAAGGTTGTGATTTGGCTCACTCATCGTCGTAACTCTTTAAATATACATGTATATACATGTATATACACCACAACCTGAAATAGGTAGATTGATACAACTACATTCTTCTCGCTCAACTTCGAAGATGACTTTTCACGTTTTAATTTTTGACTTGTTGAGCACTGAGGACCGCATATTCCCATCCATTTTGATAAGAATTAGGGTCACTATTTTACATGGTGATGAACAAGACTGCTTTTTAAATTATATTTTCAAACTTTAACAAATGTACTCTTGATACTTAAGATATGTTTTAATTCCTCAGGACTCATGATACCAACAACTGGCATTATCACAGGAACGAATGTTCACCAGCAGCCATCTACCGCAATAATTTGTTTGTTGTTCTAGGTATGAATACCCTAGTTTGTGTAGAGATGGGTTTTTCTGTCTTCAGATTCAACTTGTTTGAAGAGGCTTTGGTAGACAAGATGTTTGCATAATCATCCTGTGCTTTGTCGGGATTTCCCGAGTTTTCATGTTGCAGCTTTCTGTCACACTCTACATCAGTGGTTCCAGGTTATTATACCTCAATGTTCTCATCTCACTGTTTTTTTAAAAATGAAATAAAAACAGACTTTAATTTAAAAAACAAAAACCATTTGGATGTGAGAGTTTGCAGCAAAATTGTTTCTGGTTAAACTAGAAATTTTTATTATGAGGAATCTTAGATTTGTGTCAATGTGTATGCAAATTCCAGTCCTGTGAGCTTCACACTGACATGAGTGATTTTTTTCCCCCTCACAGAATAAAGAGACTAACATGAAATGATAAGTTAGAAAACAAGTAGAGAGGGAGTTTTGGAGTTTTTTCATCTTGGATGATGTCTTTTGCAAGTTTTCTTTTTCTTTTTTTTTGTTATTTGCTACCATCCCTATTCTGGGGGTGGGGGATGAGGTGAGATGAAAAGAAGCAAAGAGGATGCTATAGTTAAGGAAATTACAGTATCAAGAAAATGAGTTTCATAGGAAATAATGAAACAGACAACACATTATATCACAGGGATGAAAAGGTGGGGGGTTTGGTGAGATGAATGATTGCCTCCATTTGCCCCACATACGCAAATTCCTTATGCAGAGTTGAACACCCAGCAGGAGGACATATGCACATATGCAGAAGTGATGGAGGGCCAGAGGTGTGGTACAGTGGTTAGCGGTCTGAACTGGTGTCTGGGCATTTGGGGAGCTATTCCAGCCGCAGTGATGATGCATGCCACAGACAGGGCAGTGCACTTGTGCCAACCAGGGGTGAAAGTCTCTATGACAAATGTTAAATGTACAGACTTGTACGTTTGACAGTAAAGAATATTATTCAAGATTGCTAATCTAAGGTGCAGTGTGCAAGGAACTACAACAGTCATGGGAAGGACTGATAGATACTGCTGTACATGTATTTATAGTTTTGTAGCCGTGCTAAGTTATTAAGCAGATCAGACTCTTACAGTCATGGTTGCAAAGGGCTGGCTGCTCAGCTCAAAAAGATGAGTTTTTGCCTGGCTATTGCCAGTATTGCAAGCTCTGTTGTTTCACACTGCAGATGAACCTAGAGATTTGTATTCAGTTGTGATGTTGTGCTCCCTCAATGCTGGAGAGCATATTGCTTGAATAGAATGTGTAGTTACATCTTTATCACCAATGATCTAGTTTAGTCACAGATTTGGATAAAGTTTCATCCTGTTTTACAGTGTGTTCTTTGATGGATGTGTAGGACATAACACTACCTGAAGCTCTTGAGCTCGGACTGCATCTGTGCCTTCAAAAGGGTTGTCCATTTTGTTGTGTATGGAGTTTGAAGAGAAACTCAGGAGAGTGAAGAAACAACAGAGTTTTTGCTTTCCATTCTTGTAAAAGCTCTCAACCAACAATGTTCTCAACAGTCAAAGATCAAGGAACCTCAAAGTTTATGGAAAGAAAATAGGATGAATCTGGCAGCTTCTAGCAGCTGCTCCAAAGCAAAGCTTAATTGAAACTGCTGTGGACTGTAGAAAGTGCAGCAGGGAAAAGAAATTTCTCCTGTGGAGAAATCAGGGTTGATTAATGGGTCTGCCTCATTGATCTTGCTGTGTTGAAGTGTTCTGCTCCAAGTCTAATCAGGTTTTTCCATTCACTTGCTCAGTGCTGACATTTGAAAACTTGTTATGCATGTCAATATTTAAGGCTATATATGTCTTCTTTTTTCTGATGTCTTTTCATGTCTAGGCTAATGGAACACATTCCTTGGATGTATTCATTTAATATCTTCTTATCACACCAAATTGTGGATTCTCTGAGAATCTGTGTGGTTACAAACAGGAAAACATAAACATTCTCAGTCTTTTCTATTGCTTTTTTAATATGTGCTCAACCAGCATTTTAAATTAATGTGATACATACAGGAATGGTATGAGCAAGTGATGTTGGGTGACTTTTCAGCATTTGTGTGGAGTTTATTTAAAATTACCATGACTTCATACTTGCTACTTTGACAATCGTGGTAAAGCTCACTCATCGTTGCCATGCAGTGTGATCTGTTGCTTCATAATTTTGAGCTTTAGCGTTGCCATGCAGTGTGATCTGTTGCTTCATAATTTTGAGCTTTAGCGTTGCCATGCAGTGTGATCTGTTGCTTCATAATTTTGAGCTTTAGCGTTGCCATGCAGTGTGATCTGTTGCTTCATAATTTTGAGCTTTAGCGTAAGGAAAATGCTGCTTATCCAGAACGATAGAAGGTAGCATGAAATATAAATGAACTGGAAAGCTCTGAAGGTTAACATGTGGAACTACATAACCCCCTAGGTGAGATCTATAATGATGAGCCTTTGCGTGCCCTTTATGTGCATGTGTGTGTGTGTAAAATTGTCGTTTGCTTATTAGACTAGGGGTGGTTTTTTTCCTCCTAATTTTGTGTCTATTCCCTAAATATTTACAATTTTCTCTCAAACTCTGCTAGCACTAGGATTGATTTTCAGTGTTTTGAATGTGTTTAAATCACTTTCTTAGTTCTGTGTTTCTTGATGATTAATTTATGTGTGGGTTTTTAAGTTTTTATGTATATTGATAATCTATTGTTTTTTACCATTGTTTTTTAATGGAGATTTAGTTACCAGCAGTTGTTGCAAGATTAAACAGAATGGCAGAAACATTACCCTGTACATTGTGTGTAATGGGAATGGCAGGATAGATTTTGGAGATTTGTCCTTCATTTTATGGACTTGATTTCCTTACATTAAGGAGTAAACAGAGCTTTATGGACATTTACAGTAATTGTTCATTTCTGTGCAATGGAGTTGAAGACAGTTGAGAATCAGACATAAGGTATTTCTTAAGTAAGTTTTGTTTTTGTTTTGTTATCGAGTTCATGCTTCTGAGGGAAAAAAATTGCATTTCACGACTTTCTTTTTATCTTATTTGTGGGATGTCACAATACCTTTTTTAAGAAGAACCTGAAAAACCCATACTTTCCTAGCCAAAGGGTGTGAGTGAAGTTTCAGTCTTGACAAGGGAGGAATTGTTTATTTCTCAAAAGCTCACATCTAGCTGCAGGTATGCACCTGTAAACAGAATTTCTTTCCCTTCAGGCTGCAGTTTTGTTATGGCATTTCCACGCAGGTTTTTAGGGTCAGAGTTAGATTGCACATTCTGTCAAGTGTGTCTGTGTATGATTCTGTAGGTACAAGTGTGGTTCATACATCACATTATGCATGATATCACAAGTATACCTCTTGACTTCCTGCTTATTTTTAAAGGTTGACTCAGTCATCCCAGATATTTGGCCCCAAATGAAATAATTCTTGAAGAGGTCCACATATCAAACACCACAGGCTGATAGGTAAAAAGTTGTTTTTATTTTCCCAGATCTGTGTTGCATGCAAGATGCTGTGAATATGTTTAAGTCAAATTGGTGAATAGGGGAGAGGAAGAGTGAAAAATTAGCCTTGTTGGTTTCTTGTCAAATTTGAGTGTTGAATAAAGGACGAATTGTGACTGTTGCTTAGTCAATACAAGATGAATGGATTATACTACCATTGCTATTCAGTATTGCAGAAGCTGTGTGCTGTATACTTAAGGTGAAGTGTCATCATAGTGGCTCTTATCATTGCACACACAAATAAACTTCATTCAATATGGAAGTGTTTTACAAGGGCAAGTATACAATCCTCTAAGAAATATTTGTCATTCAATCAGTTGGCAAAGTGGAGTGCTTTTTCAATGACAGAATTATCACTTGACCAATTACTTCATTTCAAAGAAGGGGTTTCAAAATGTGCTACAGAGGAGTATGTCCTGATTTCAGTTACATTTTCCATCTGATGATTGCAAATTTAGATTGAAGGATGGATGTGTGCTTGAAAATATAATTTTCCATCTGATGATTGCAAATTTAGATTGAAGGATGGATGTGTACTTGAAAATATAATTTTCCATCTGATGATTGCAAATTTAGATTGAAGGATGGATGTGTACTTGAAAATATAATTTTCCATCTGATGATTGCAAATTTAGATTGAAGGATGGATGTGTACTTGAAAATATAATTTTCCATCTGATGATTGCAAATTTAGATTGAAGGATGGATGTGTACTTGAAAATATAATTTTCCATCTGATGATTGCAAATTTAGATTGAAGGATGGATGTGTACTTGAAAAAAGTTTATGATAAAAAAGAAGATGATTCCAATAAACACTTTTTATACTAAGTCACAAATGATGTTGCTTTTATTTTTATTGTTGCTGTTGTTAGTGTTCATGGTTATTGTTGGTGGTTATGGTGATGTTGCAAAGTTTACTGTGCGATGGATAAGAATAGTTTTCTTTGAAAAGATAATCAAGGTGCTGCAAGCATACAAACTACAAAGCTTTGGTCTTTTGCTCATGTTGCATTCTGAGCAGTGTGGGCTCAACAGAAATGAACACATATAATATTCATAAATGCAATTCCCTCCTCCACAGTCACTTCCTTTGGATTCCTTTGTTACTTCATGCTCCTCCTTACCAGTACTAGGCCCGTCTGTATCATCTGAATGGGAGACAGTGGGCACAGCCTCCTCACATGGCTCTAAATGTACTTGCTCAGTCCAATGACCCACACGTCCCAATCCACCGTGTGTTGAGCAGACAGACTCATCTTCATAAAATATCTTTTTCATAGTGTTACAGGACCAGTACTCTGGGTTGTCTAGGGAAACACGATACCATCCTGTAACATTTACCCATCATCCCTGCTGTTAAGGACGAACTTAGACAACAGAGAAAATGAGAGTAGACATCCACAATTCAACTGACTTTGCTAATGATTAAAAAGATAGCTAATGGTTGCTAAATAATCACTCAATCCTAACTTAGCCAGCCAGCCTATACTAAAATGTGTAACTTATCTGGGAAGAGAGAGTTAGACTGCTGAAGGGGTCAGGACCGTTGACCCTGGCGGTTGTTCAACGGGTGAGGTGACGACTGACAAAAGATGTGGGTCTTGGAAGAAGGGAGGGTTGAGACGGCATCATCCTGGGTCATTAAAGGAGGCCAGGGCGACTTGGAACTGGAGTCCATCAGATTTAGAGGGCAGACGTCAACCGTTCTTCTTCCAGTATGGGCATGATGTTTGTCACCGTAGGTAGCTATGGCCAGCCAACATTGTGCCGATTCAACACTCAAAGTCTCCACCAAGAGTTGTGTCTGATAAGGGAGGCTCAGACATTCCGTTCTTGAAGCAAATCACATCATTCTGAGATTGGGGATCGTTTCAATTCCATTCGTCCTGTTTCACTCGCGTTCAACGCCCCAACCTCTCGCCCGAGACCAATCTAGCTCCTCTCACTCTCAAAAATCATCACGCCGTCCATAACTGAATATGACGCCATCAAGCACTGCATGACATAATCAATGTCAAAGTTTTGTCAAAGTCAAATCATTCTCATTTAGCGCTGTCCACAGTCTCACCACAACAAACTACTTTCTAGGCATGGCTGGTTCTCTAATAACTACATTTATTTGAGGCCTGGCTGGCTTCTACACTTAAGTGTCTATTATTTAACACATGCATAAACATGCAACTCATAACAATATACAGTACTATAATAGTTCATCATCTGAACTCACACAGAAAACAGGGAGAAAGGATCACTTTAATCTACACAGAGTAAATCTGTAACCTTGATTCACTTGTGTTCAATTCTCACTAATGCGGAAAGGACGTACCGTCACAATAGCAAGTTCTACACTTGAGCAAAGATTATAGACTTGAGTAAGATACAGATCATTCTGTAAACCCGAGTCAGTAGTATTGACTCTGGCACAGTTCGCAATGAATGCGTAATAGGCTTGACCCTTCGCATTACAGCATTGCGCCAAAAATAGTTCGTTCTGATACTATTTTTCTCTCCACTTTTTACAGAAATCATTCAGATGTCAGAACTTGTTTCCATTTCAACACAAACATTTTATTGTATCGAATTAACGCTTGTTTGTTGTCTCAACAAGAGTAAGTTAAAAGTTTTGTGCGAAATAGTCTTAGAACTACTTTAACGGCATATGTCAGGGAGCACATCGGCTATCCCACAAGCCTCTTGTGTGACCTCCGTTTGCATAAATTGGCCAAAAACCTTCCATCTCGTGATGTGAACTGTGCTAGAGATACTTTTGCCGGTAGGCGAAATCTTTAGTTTACTAGAATGGATATAGACAGACTGCAAACAAAGCCATTGTGTTACTTGCACGTCATGGAAAAATCCGTTGGTAAGTGCTATGGAATTTGAAAAACAGTCACTATAACATCAGACATAGCTGCCATTCTTTGATGGAAGTGCCAAATTCGGTTGTGGACAGGAAATATAGTTCGAGCATTCCAAACTTCCCAATAAGAAGTAGCATCTCCTGACGTTCTACTTTTAACGCGGGTTTGACAACCCCTGGTTCATCAGTGCGTCACAGGCAAAGGAAACATTTGAGTCATTGGGTGGCTTTGAATAAGTCTGTACTCCATAGTTTGTTGGACGTCTCAGCCTACAGTCAGCTCTGAAGTGAAAAAAGGAATGTGCATAGTCCAGTGGCTGTACCCAAGCAGGACGTTGGGCCCAGAAACACAAACACACGCACGCACGCATGCACACACAAAGTTACAAACGCGCACGCACACACACACACACACACACACACACACACACACACACACAGTGACACACTAAGCCAGGGGAATATAGGTTGCTGCCCAGAACGTCCCATCAGAGATATTCCTGTGCCCCCACTGCCTTCGAGTGTGCAGCTCTGCTCACGCCCGTATATTCCTGTTTTGTTGACTCGGGCAGACCACGGGCGTGTTCGTTTGGCCCAAAATCTCGCGATTCTCACTGAATGGCAAGTCGAGGGCGAGTGTGACGCTCCTACAGCTAGAAAAACGGCCAATCATCTCGCAAGGCGGAAGAACATGGCTGCGCCCTGGCGCCAGAGTCTGTGAAGAAGTTGCCGATAGACGAAATAACTGACGATACCGGTAGGCCTCTTGAACGCATGGCAGTTTTTTACTTCATAGAACACACCATACGCGCCCAAGGAGCACCGTACTCCATTTGCCCTGATGAGAGTTATCTCCCTTCGTGAACTCTCAGGTGTTTCTTCTCATACACATGGCCGAGAAAATGACGACTAAAAGCTTTACTGATCTAGGCCTTGATCGATGGCTTGTAAAACAGTTGAAGCTCCTACGGATTGTGAAGCCTACACCTATACAACTTAACTGCATTCCTGCTATACTGGCTGGTAAGTTGACTGCTTAGTTGAGGTTTGATCGAGCAACATTATATGAATATACCCCGTCTAGACTTCTAGTTCTACTTCTAGCACTAGCCGGGGTCCGTTCGACACGTGTGTTTTTCAGGTGAAGTGGCAAAATCGTGTGGATAATCAGAATACGTGACTGTGACACGTCGAATGCAGTTCAATTTGGCGATATTTTCATTATGCCTGAGTACTTTGCCCGATACGGCATCATCGAAACAAGTAATCGTTGGACTGAATGTTGAGTGATGGCACTAAACGCAATTCAAACTAAAAGTTCTTACAGAATACAGTTACGCAGTCGAGGTTCGTGCCTTTTAACTATCACTACTATGTATATGAATGCGTATGAGCTGTTCAGATTTCCGAATTATGATTAGTACAGTGAGCTGGCATATGAAAAATTTAGTCTGTTATTATGCTGGTGTTAATTATTTCTTTGCGAAGAGTTCATTCACCTTGTTCGAAGTTAGTCCAGAGACCGTACAATGCGTGTAACGATTGTGACTGTCACTGTGGTGTCATCTTGCTGATATTTGAATCGGCTGGGAAAGTGTAAGGAATAAGTTAAACTTGCAGTATTTTAGAGATCGATTATTTATTATTATTTTGGGTGTGTGTGTGTGTGTGTGTGTGTGTGTGTGTGTGTGTGTGTGTGTGTGTGTGTGTGTGTGTGTGTGTGTGTGTGTGTAGGCTACATGCATGTGCATGAATCCATACTAGTAGTAGTAACAGACGTGTTTACTCACATTACAAGGTTGTAACTGGCTCAGGCAGTAATTGATTTTGTGCACGGTGACAGCTTCAAGTTCAACATCTGTGCATCACACTCACAGCTATTTTATCAAATAATATAAAGTAGACTTCTATGTAGAGAGTGTGGAGCAAATGCAGACTAATGTATACAGTGCTTATCTCTTTTATTAAAAGTTTTCCTCTGCAGAAGGATTTAGAACATTGTGACTGTTATTTTCCTCATGTTTTACTGGTATGCTCAATGTCAAAAAGGACAATTTACATCACCGGAGGCAGAGGTGGGTTACCATGGAGACATTCAGCCAAGGGTGTTGGAAATGGAGACCTGCACTCAGTACTGGCAGTCTCTATGTTGGGTTGTAGAATGGAGATCTAAGGCAGCAGAAGCAGCCTCTTTGTCGGGTTGTAGAATTGTAAGCCTTTACGCCAAAGTACGGCTAAATGGCAAATCCAGGGAAGAGTTTGATCAAACTGTGGCCATCATGGCATGAACATGGATTTTCATGACTTTTTAGAACCTCATTGCTGTGGCAAATCTAATCATGGATGACTGCTACCTCACCAGGAAAGGACTGCCTCGGCATTGCCAAGACAGGGAGTGGGAAGACTGCAGCCTTTGCTCTGCCAATATTGCACAAATGGTCCCAGGAACCCTATGGAATCTTCGCCCTCATACTCACTCCTACTAGGTAGGTTTTTGTTCTTTTGTCATGGTAACGTCACTGGCTGTGTTACTTTATTTTAGGTTTGTTGGGATTATTGAAGGATCAGATGGCGTGACATTGTTGTTTGTAATGGAATGGCCGTAGATGTGAGATGTCACATTTGACTTGCATGAGAGGAATTTAATCTGTGGCTATGAAGAAAATGACTGGCCACTGACACCTCAGTCAAATATACTCAAACCCTGGCACTTTCTTAGCTTTTGGTGCAGGAATCTGAAATGCTCCAGGTCTGTGGTGTGTGAAAGTTTTTTAAATAAATAACATGATTACTTATATATATATATATGATTATGAAGATACTGTCTAGAAACTTATGACTCTCAAACACGCGCTGTCGTACAATTTTAAAAATGGATAAAACTTATACATCTTGAAAGAAGAGATGTTGCTTGTTGCATTAAAAAATTGCTTGATGTTTATATAATTTATGTCACAACTTTCTTCTGTTGAGCAGTATTTAGTTTGGCAGCCACTTAGAGAATGACCATTTGTCCATCAACTCTTCAATCCAAAACTTTAGTGCGGCATTTCTCTGAGTATTGGCACCATGAAGGAAATAATAGGAATTGAAAAATGCCTGCTAGTATATGCACCTGAGAGTCACAACTTGTTTTGATTGCAATTGTTTTCCAGAGAGTTGGCCTTCCAGATCAAAGACCACTTTGATGCCCTGGGCAAACCTCACAACCTGCAGGTGGCTGTCATCACCGGAGGCAGAGGTGGGTTACCATGGAGACATTCAGCCAAGGGTGTTGGAAATGGAGACCTGCACTCAGTAGTGGCAGTCTCTATGTTGGGTTGTAGAATGGAGATCTAAAGGCAGCAGAAGCAGCCTCTTTGTCGGGTTGTAGAATGGAGATCTAAAGGCAGCAGAAGCAGTCTCGATGTAGGGTTGTAGAATGGAGATCTAAAGGCAGCAGAAGCAGTCTCGATGTAGGGTTGTAGAATGGAGATCTAAAGGCAGCAGAAGCAGTCTCGATGTAGGGTTGTAGAATGGAGATCTAAAGGCAGCAGAAGCAGTCTCGATGTAGGATTGTAGAATGGAGATCTAAAGGCAGCAGAAGCAGTCTCAATGTAGGGTTGTAGAATGGAGATCTAAAGGCAGCAGAAGCAGTCTCGATGTAGGGTTGTAGAATGGAGGTCTAAAGGCAGCAGAAGCAGTCTCGATGTAGGGCTGTAGAATGGAGGTCTAAAGGCAGCAGAAGCAGTCTCAATGTAGGATTGTAGAATGGAGATCTAAAGGCAGCAGAAGCAGTCTCGATATAGAATCTTCCAGTAAAGATTTGTAGTGTAGAGAGATGATTGACTTCATGTAGACTTTGTGCAGGGTTGTAAAAGTAGGGGTGTAGTCAGTAGAGCCTGTTACTGAGTGGGGTTATATACTGACTCGTAATCATGGTCAAGAGCAATAAGTAAACCCGAGTCAGTAGTATTCACTCTGGCACAGTTCGCAATGAATGCGTAATAGACTTGACCCTTCGCATTACAGCATTGCGCCAAAAATAGTTCATTCTGATATATTTTTTCTCTCCACTTTTTACAGAAATCATTCAAATGTCAAAACTTGTTTCTATTTCAACACAAACATTTTATTTTTATCGAATAAACGCTTGTTTATTGCCTCATCAAGAGTAAGTTAAGAGTTCTGTGCGAAATAGTTTTAGAACTACTCTAAAAGCGTATGTCAGGGAGCAGATCGGCTATCCCACAAGCCTCTCGTGTGACCCCCATTTGCATATTTCGGATGAAAACCTTCCATCAGGTGATGTCAACTGGGCCAGAGACACTTTTACCAGTAGGTGAAGTCTTTAGTGAACTAGAATGGGTCAGGAGAGGCTGTCTATCACAGGGATGTAGAAATTGGAACTAAGGTCAGTAATGAGAAGGAACAATGTGAGTTCAGGATTCTTGGATGGAGATTTTATGTTTCAGCTGAATAACTGTGCCTTTGTTGTGTTTTATTATTTCAGCCTCAAATTTAACAAATGCATTTTAGCAGTGATACTGTAACCATGCAGCTCTTGTTATGACTGCTGTTTAACCCTCATACTGCCTATGTAAGAAAGTGAACTCTCTGGAAAAAAGAAAAAGGAATATTATCAAATAACTTTGAAATGACTTCAAGAGAAAGGAGAAAAAAGAGCAGGTGTATTTGTCACCAACGGGACCTCTAGTAGAATAAAAGATCATGACAAAATTATTTTGTTTGCATTTTTGTCAGCTTTACTGCACGTTTAGGTTTTTTATCACACTGCTGCACAGCTTGAGTTAATATATATTTTCATACTTGGTTCATAATCATCTAGTGTCATATTAACCTGCGCATGCAAACTTTAGATGAAGACCTGGCACTGCTTTTGAGTGTCAGGTTAGGAGCCTAAGGAGGTGTCATCATTTTTAATTGTAGTTCAAATTCTTGGTATGACATTCATCAGCACTTCACCAAGTTGATGCAGTTCTTTTTACTCCCCAGTATAAAATGCATGTCCTGCTTTTCCTTGGATGAGCATAAGAAAATTTTCCCTGCATACCAAATCCTGAAAGATTTCCCATGCCTGCAGACATGGTGGATCAGGGAGCCAAGCTGTCAGACAGGCCTCACATCGTCATCGCCACACCAGGGCGCCTGGCTGACCATCTGCAGAGCTGTGACACCTTCAGTCTGGAGAAGATCAAATTTCTGGTGAGCTCTGGCTGTCCTTGCCTACCCTCTGATTGTGGTGTATTTTCTACTAAGGCAAGCAGTCAGAATGTCTGAAGTCATGCAACTGAGTGTTATGATTTAGTTAGGCCAAAGTGCTATTATTTTGTTGCATATTTTTGGAAAGTGATTTGACCCTTTGAATCTGGCTTCCTCTCCCTCAACTCCACAGGTAGTTAAAATGAAACAAGAACTGGAAGGACAGAGCACCGTCTAAATGGTAATTCCAGGGCATGTTATGTATTTTGTTGCGGCAAATCATTTTTACTTTTTGAAGCAATAATATCCTGCATCATTCTACTGAAAGGAAGGGTGCCACTCCATAGTGATTACTGACGTGCATGGAGCATGTGGAAGTTCTCAGTGACAGTGCATTTTGGTGTTACAATGCCTTTATGCCTCCGTGTGATGTCCCCCTGTGGGTTCTGGGGAAGAATTGACCCACTGCGTCTCCCTACGCGATTAGTAAGAGGCGAATAACTAGGGACACCATGACTTGATTTGCATTTCCTCTAAACTGTTCTAGTGATTTTCGTGCTTACTGGCCTTACATAGCCTACAAAGGCTGATAGGCCGTAAAACACCATCAATCCAATCCAATCCTCTGTGTGATGTCAGGTGATGGACGAGGCAGACCGTCTGCTGGATGACGGCTTTGGTGAACAGCTGGGAGTCATCTTGGACCGTGTCAACGAGAAGCGCCAGACGCTCTTCTTCAGTGCCACCAAGACCGAGACCTTCCAGGAACTGCTGAGCCTGTCCAAGGTGCAGCCCTTCACATGGGAGGAGCAGTCTGTGTGAGTTGCCTTCTTGTTTTTGAAGTTACAGTTTAACCCATTTCTGACGGGAAAACAAGCATTGTATGCTCCCTGGAAGGTGCCATGACAGAACAGCAAAGACTTTGCCATTACTTGTACGAAGAGTATATCTCTTGGAACATTCTGGGTATTATCAAAAGCTGGACTGAGTGGTAAAATGCACATGGGGAGCTAAGACGTATTATTATGTCTGCCGATAGTGGAGGCTGCATGGCTGAGGCTTATATGTACGTCCACCATTAGGAAAGGGTTCAAAGAGGTGAATGTGGCATCTTCATGATGTGTGAAAGATTTTGTTTGCCAGAGCTGTCACTATCAGTTGATTTCTTGATGTCATGGAAGATGTTCCTTTCAGTGGTCTAGAGTTCAACTCTGTGCCCTTTCTGAAGGACTTGCTGTTTCATCCAGTGTAAACATTTTCAGCTTAACCTCACCCTGAGAGAATTCCCTCAAGATGTAATCAATGGAGAGAGCCTCTGAGTCATCCTAGATTTTACCCAATATCTCATTCATCCATGCATTTTGCACTAGTGCTCCTTTTACCTCTGATACTCATAATATGATTTATCATATTCTCTGCAGGACAACCACTGTGGAGAACCTGGTGCAGCGCTACATCTACGTGCCTGCTGACATGAAAGATACCTACCTTATCCATGCCCTGGACAGGTTCTGTAGAGACAATCCCCGGTCCTCTGTCATCATCTTCACCAACAAGTGCATGTAAGCCAGCTTTTACTCTGACTTCCCTGGTAGGGATAGATGATGTCTACATTAAAATCCCAAACCCTTCACTCAGAAAAAGAGAAATAAGGTTTCCTGTATAGTTTAATACATTTCCTTTGTAGTTTGCTGTGCTGGTATTGATTCTCCTGAGGGAGGAGTACATTAGAAGATGTTGTGGAGGCAGTCAAGGTGCTTGATGGCATGATAATTATCCTTTGCTGTGATAGGGTACAAGCATTGACTTGGTATACACTGAGACTGATAATAGTGATGGTGATTTGCAGTAGCTGTGCCTGAACTATTTTGGTTCCTATTTCTAGGGTGCACAATCTGTGTTTGCTTTTGTTTGGGGGGCCTGTTGATAATTGAGTTGAGCAAATTAATGAGGGTAAGTTGTGAAATGATTGAGACCCTGATTAGGTGGAGAATGGGTGCATCAAACTGGCAGCATTACCTTTTATGTTCAAATTTTCAAACATCCTAATTTCCTCAAGCATAACTATTGGGGAAATGAAAAGAAAAAAGCAACTCAGTACAGCACATCACCAACACAACATAGCATTCAAGACCACAACTGCAACATGCTGTACTGCAACACACTACAATGCAATGCAGCACACCTCACTATGCTGCATTGCACCACAAGGCATCACAGCACAGAATGACAAGCACAGCATAGCACACTGCTGCATAAAGCAACACGGCACAACATACCACCACCGCTCAACTAGCTCTTGCTGTCTGGTGCTTGCAGCTCTGCGCAGTGCCTGAGCATGGTGCTGACAGACCTGGGCTTTGACCATGTCTTGCTGCATGCCGCCATGAAGCAGCGTCTGCGTCTGGCCGCCCTGGCCAAG
The DNA here is from genome assembly GCA_034096865.1 of Theodoxus fluviatilis. Lineage (NCBI taxonomy): Eukaryota > Metazoa > Mollusca > Gastropoda > Cycloneritida > Neritidae > Theodoxus > Theodoxus fluviatilis. The sequence goes on along the minus strand of JAWQFJ010029756.1, from coordinate 2,770 downwards.
TTCAAGTCGTCCCAGACTCGCATCATGGTCACCACTGACCTGGCCTCCAGGTAACTCCCTCCTGCTGATGCTGTCACTGGAGATGTGATGATGCTGTATTTTGTGCTGTTGCATTAGTTGCTGGGGTTTTTATTGGTGTTGTTGTTGTTGTTGTTGTTGTTGTCATGATGAAGGTGGCTTTTGCTATGGCTCATGTTGTTTTCTTTTCACTCTGAATGTGGACCAGCACAGATAAGAATGCTACTGCACGTGGCACACCCAGTGCTGACCTGCATAGGCCTCATTCAGAATGTAATGTTTAAGTTTTCAAAAAATCTGTTATTGTTTTCCCTTTTGATTTTGATTAAGATTTAGTTGTTTATGTGTTTGTGTTTGACCTAGAGCCAATAGCCAACTCTCCTTCTAGCTTAAGTAATTTTATCTTGCAAATTAAAAGTGCATTTGCTTTGTTAGTGCCTTTATCTCTCCCTTCATACAAGGAATTTGGTTATTTAATACTCCAAGTGTGCCCTCAGAAGCATTGTGTGTATGACATATATTCCTTGTTCTGTTATTGATGCAAGGTTGGCTGAATAATATTCAGCTGTACCAATGAAATCATTGCAAAGCATATTTGTGATCCTCCATCCCAAAATGAGTCGTTCGATACATTGGTCAATTTTTAGATTTTACTGCCATCAGATAGTACTATGAATTAGCTTCAAAATGATACCAAGATTATTATGATATGTGCAGTACTCGCTGTTTTAGGAGCACTTGAGGAAATGGCAACAAAAAGTGGGGATTTTGAGAAAATGGCATTCAAAGTTGGTGCATTTTTGTCCATAGCAATCACCCAATTGTGGTTAAGCTACATCCTACAAATGGAAATAAAACCTTTCAAAAGCCAATAGAATTCTCATAGACGTGTGCAGGGAGAATTCCTATGATATTCATACAAAAATAGAAAGCCGATCCTCTCTCTGGAAGTGCCACGGCAGTCAATTGAAGAGGAGGGGTATTACGCAATCAGATCGATTTCTTATGTGAGGAAGATGACAGTACCTTTGTATTAGTGTCAAAAACAACAATTAGGAGGTGTGGTTGAAGTCTGAAATCTTCACAGTGTATGTAGCGATGGTTCTGCTTGCTGAGTACACAAACATCTCAAAATCCACCAGATGACCCCCTTCGATGGAAATCCTGCTGTTTCACAATTTGATCTAAGTTTCAGACCGACTCATATAGGGATGGAGGGTCACATTTTTCATAGCACTGACAATTTCATACAGAGGCTGCATCTAGATGCCCCTCTCATCACCTGGATCCTCAGGTCGTGGAGCTCTCGGGGCCATCCTCCTGTTGTTGATGGTGGAGGTGAAATACTGTGGTCACAAAGCAGGCATGTCACCGTCATTGTCAGTGGTAAGGATTTAGTGATCTGCTGTTGTAGATGTCTTTGTAGGAGAAATAATTATATCAACAATTCTCATTCCTGACGTCACTTTTCAGAGGTCTGGACATCCCCATGGTGGACTTGATCATCAACGAGAATGTGCCCTGGAAACCCAAATCTTACGTCCACAGGGTGGGCCGAACTGCCAGAGCAGGTGGGATTTAAATGGGTTTTGAAGCCTGTGCTGTCTTCAGCTCTCCAGCAAGCAAAGTGTACATTTCTGAATAGTGATTTGTTTAGTCGATGACAGTCACTGAAGCCATTGTGCAAGCTAAATGTGAAATTCATGGCAGGTTTTTTTATTTTGGTTGACAACACCCGGGAACAGCTTTACGTGAAGAGGATGTTTACTTCTATGCATGTGTGAAATGTGTTGAAAAATGACTTCCAAGGACTTGTTGCCACTGCTATTGCTTCCGCCACTTCCATTATCATATATCCATCAAGGGTGTATATTATCATATGCATCACATTTCATACTTTCTTTCTTCTTTATTTCTTTCTTTTGTTTGTTCATCCATTTCTTTATCTTTTTATTCATTTATTTATCTATGTATTTATTTGTTTGTTTATTACTGGAGAAATGGATTTGAACCAGTTAGACTAGGGACAATTCGCAGATAGAAAGTAGGCAAAATGAATGAGAGACTGTTGAAATGGGAAATGTATATTTCAGTGACGATATGCAGTTTTCTTCTTGATATAGTGAAGTCTTTGTTTATTCAAATATATGAAATGTGCTACAAGAACTCCAACACGAGAAAGGTAATCGATGGAGAAAGCCTTGAGAGCCTCGTCTTTTGTAACATAGATAGGTAAGTCTAAGTGTGAGACCTTGGCAGTCCTCAGAAAGTTTCTTACTCTGCTGCTTTGTTCTCCCGGTGTCTCACCTGGGCTGATAGGTTTTTTACTGACTGTGAAATGGCCACACTCGATAGGAAATGTGAATAGCATTTCATCTGTCTTTGCATAACGTGACTGGAATGTTTGTTGTTGATATATGATTTGTACTGTGTATTTCGGAAGTTATTTTTTATTTGTGTACATGCTCACATACTTCATACATTTTTGTAGTCTTGTTTGTGCTAAAATGTGCAAACATTCACTTTGGGACACTGTTCATTCAAGTATACATGGGTTAGTGCATCATCAACATGATTGGGTAAATTTATTTTCTTCTTTTAAAATTTTAGGTCGACGTGGTCTTTCCATCACCATGATCACCACTTTTGACCTCCCACAAGTCAAAGCTATTGAAGACTTCACAAGTAAGTAATATTCTATTTCTTCAAAGAGCTGAGCTTAAGGGGGGACACGGCCTGCAGAATTTCATGA
>JAWQFJ010029753.1:10000-38079 GCA_034096865.1 Theodoxus fluviatilis | reverse complement strand
GTCAAGAAAGTGCTATATATCCAGGTGTGCATGCTGTGTTTGCATGCTGTGTTTGCATGCTGTGTTTGCATGCCTGCTGTGGGACCAATATGTACAACATGCAAGTATACTTATGACACAGTCAGCCATGGTATTTTGATTATGTCATGCTGGATGTGACTGATATGTGCTGCCCCAAAACATTATAATGGGACCTTCCTTTATCTTTTTTGCTTTTCCAGGCTGCCATGACTCTTATATGCAGTCTGGTCAGTGCATCAGTGGGAGAAGAAATCAATGCCTTGTGGCAGGTACTGCATATATTTTTCATGGCTTTTGTGATACTTTCTTCATAAGTGTGAGAATCTCATTTTCATATTTAACCTTGAACTGTTCAGTTACGGTTGCTGTTGACACCTCTCTCTCTCTCTCTCTCTCTCTCTCTCTCTCTCTCTCTCTCTCTCTCTCTCTCTCTCTCTCTCTCTCTCTCTCTCTCTCTCTCTCTCTCTCTCTCTCTCTCTCTCTCTGTCTGTCTGTCTCTCTCTCTTTCTCTCTCTCTCTCTCTCTCTCTCTCTCTCTCTCTCTCTCTCTCTCTCTCTCTCTCTCTCTCTCTCTCTCTCTCTCTCTCTCTCTATCTTTCTCATAGTCTCTTGATCTCTCACCCTGTGTGTGTCTGCCTATCTGCTTGTCTGTGTCTCTGATTATCTCTCCATCTAGCTGTCCATGCATCTCTCTGTCTGTCTGTCTCTCTCTCTGTCTGTCTGTCTCTCTCTCTCTCTCTCTCTCTCTCTCTCTCTCTCTCTCTCTCCTCTCTCTCTCTCTCTCTCTCTCTCTCTCTCTCTCTCTCTCTCTCTCTCTCTCTCTCTCTCTCTCTCTCTCTCTCTCTTTCCACCAGAAGTATTGCTTTTACAGAGTGGTATTCCTAATCACTAGGATCCTGAAGAGTGTACCTATATCACTCACAGGTATTCTAGATGTAAGTGTACTTTAAAGGATAGTAGACATTCGATTTTCTGTCATGGAATTTGTATACTAAAGAAACTGGTTGAAAATTGATTGGATTGCCCAATATTAAACTGGTGAAATAGCAGGCAATCTGAGTGAGGCTGGTGGGAAAGTTATTACATGAAAGCAATGGATGTTTTTCTCTCATGAGTATATTTTGTGGAGTGCTGCATGGGTCTGCAGCAGATAGACTGAGGGTGTTCTGCTGAGACAGTACTTCTGTGCCTTGGCAAGTCTCATGAGCTGTAGCATGGGAGGCAGGTTTCCCAGACTGTGGGTTTGCAATCCTCAGCAATTCAAAGCAATCCTGAGGGCATTTCCAGACATATTTTATTGAAGTGATTTCTGTAAGCACACAGGAGTCTGTATAAAAAATGGGATGAGAAATCAGTGTCTGGTTTGGGAAATGAATTAATCACACTAATTCAGTAATTGACTGATTGGACATTGTGTTTGATCACAGTGATCACTTTAACTCATTCGCGACGCGTAGCATCATATGTTGCTGAACGTAGTCCTTGAAACTACGTAGGTTCATACAATGCTAGCCATTTGCATAATTTTCCTTCTTGTGAGGGGAAGATAAAAAATGCACAGAATTAGACTTCATTTTATAACTTTGGTACTTTTAAAAATAGGAATTTCCAAATACCTATATTTTCTTGCAATTCCAGGGATAAGATGCACAATGGTAAAAATACTGCATCTTTAGTTTAATGAGTTAAAAAAAGACTGAAAGTGCCTTCTGGATTGCATATCCATAACCCTGGGGACCTCACCTGTGACTTGGCTGCACAGCCCAATGCTGCAGTGGCAGTGCTTGCTGCTTGCTGTGTACTGTGTACCTGTATGCTGAGCAGGAGGGCTGGGAGGACGACAGAGCTGAACAGTGTTTGCAACACTCTCCCTTCTCCACTGCTTTCTGCCTTCGCGTGATGTTGGTTCGGGTTTCAGGATATTTGATGCTGTTTTTGTTTGAAATAAATGCACTGTGCAATTATGGAGGAGCATATAATTTATATGTCTATAAAAGTCTAAGAGAAAAATACATGCAGGGAGAATTTATTTGCAGACAACCCATTGAGACTATGTGAGTTTCTTTTTTTCTTTTTTCAAGGAGTATGAGAACATATCTTCCCCTGAAGCTGCCTTTGTGAAGGATCTGGACAAGTTTGAGATGATTCTGCAAGCACACGAGTACGAACAGCTGGACCAGAGACCCGGGGAGCTGCAGGAATTCTACGATTCCACTCAAGGTTGGTGTCATCCAGTGGTGAAGATTGCAGAGTGGTAGGAGAATGATATTTCATCTCTCCAGATTTCAACCAAAGATCTCTGTGCTGGATGATAGTCATCAGATTCTGGTGTAATTAATATGTTTCAGGGTGTTAAACATTTTATGTTGTGTAGGATGATTCAGAATTTTTTCCAATGGCTTACCTTAATTCATTGGAAAGAATCATGCTAAGAAGAGCCTTGTGGACTGTTTTCATGCCAGTCGTACAGAATGATGAGCGGGTATTTTGGAAGAGGATACATAACATGAAGATAAACTTGTGTCGTTATACAAAGATGTGATCATACCAACTTCTCACTTTCAGCCCAGTGGTAACATTAGTGATGTTTAAGATTTTCTTTCCCCTCCTTTTTGACTCACATGCGAAGCAAAAGTGAGTCTATGTACTGAGCCGTGTCGTCCGTCCGTCCGGGCGTCCGTCCGTCCGGGCGTCCGTCCGTCCGTCCGGGCGTCCGTAAAAAACTTAAACGTTGGATTTTTCTCGGAGACTATTAAGTCTATCAACACCAAATGTGGCATGATGGTGTATGATGACAAGGCCTAAAAAAAAATACATAGTGACTTGACCTTGCTTCAAGGTCAAGGTCACAGGAGCCATAAATGTGGTCTCAAAAACAGTCATTTTTCACATTTTCCCAATTTTCTCCCACGTTATTGAGAATGGCGACCTTAGCTACAAGTGGTATATAGGTCAAAGCAAGCCCTATCTTTTGATACCAGTTTGGTTGACCTTGCTTCAAGGTCAAGGTCACAGGAGCTCTTCAAAGTTGGATTGTATACATATTTTGAAGTGACCTTGACCCTGAACTATGGAAGATAACTGTTTCAAACTTAATAATTATGTGGGGCACATGTTACACTTTCATCATGAGACACATTTGGTCACATATCATCAAGGTCAAGGTCACTTTGACCCTTATGAAATGTGACCAAAATGGGGTAGTGAACCACTAAAAGTTACTATATCTCATGGTAGAAAGTGCCAATAAGCACCATTGTGCTTCCTATGTCTTGAATTAACAGCTTTGTGTTGCATGACCTTGGATGACCTTGACCTTGGGTCAAGGTCACATGTATTTTGGTAGGAAAAATGTGTAAAGCATTTCTTTGTGTATGATGTCATTGGTAGGTTTAGTTGTTTGACCTTGACCTTGAAGGTCACCTGAAGGTCAAGGTCATATAAAGGTCAAGGTCAAGCATGTGAGTCGTATGGGCTTTGCCCTTCTTGTTCAGTTTAGGAAGCGTAAAATGTCACCTCCTTTCCGTAGCAGAGGAGTTCATTTTGTGCTAATAATTCCCTTCCTGTCCTTTGAATTTGATATCTTCTTTCTTATGCAGAAACTTTTACATCATATGTGTGACCTATTCTGACAATACCAGAGTTTTAAGTCACTGAGGCACTTTTGCTGTATGGCTAAGATAGTGCTTGAGTGAAATAAGTTTTTGGCAGTTTCGAATAGATAAAACAATTATAATCATATGTATCACAAATTCTGCTAAGAAACAGATTGTAAACAGATTTTTAAAATAGTGTTAAAAACTGTGTTAAATGCCTGCATTGTTTTATGCTACATTGTGTTAAATGTGTTTAATAAACTTTAAAGTCAATTTTCTCAAAAGTGTTTTATTTAATTGTCATAGCTTTGTCATTTTTCAAGACACTGTAACAAATCTGGTATCAATTTAAAGGAATTCCAATAAACTTTCCAACTGTGTGTGTTTTACCTATTTTTAAAAATCCGTCTGAAACCTGGTTTTGTCTAAAAAGGTCACATTTATCTATTGGTTACTAGGGAAAGTTCATCTTGTGTTATTCTGTTTCTGCCCACAGAAAATCATAATGTATTTTTAAGTTCTGTTCTGCCCAGGGAAAATCATAATGTGTTAACTTCTGCTAATCACAGGGAAATTAATGTGTTCTCTTCTGCCCCGAGAAAACAATAATGTGTTAACTTCTGTTCTGCCCAGGGAAATTCATAATGTGTTAATTTCTATTCTGCACAGGAATAATCATAATGTGTTAACTTCTGCTAATCACGGGGAAATTCATAATGTGTTCTGTTCTGCCCAGGGAAATCATAATGTGTTAACTTCTAATCACAGGGAAATTCATTATGTGTTCTGTTCTGCCCAGGGAAATTCATAATGTAATCTGTTCTGCCCAGGGAAATTCATAATGTGTTCTGTTCCGCACAGGGAATTTCATGTGTTCTGTTCTGCCCAGGGAAATCCATAATGTGTTAACTTCTGTTCTGCCCAGGGAAATCCATAATGTGTTAACTTCTGTTCTTCCCAGGGAAATTCACCTCGGAGCAAGTGAAGCAATGGGTCAAGGAGCTGGTGGAGATCAGATCTGGCCCTGAGAAGAAGTGAGGTCTGGGGGCTAACTCCGCAATTCCAGTCAGCATGCCTGTGTCAGGGGAGACAGTTGTTCTTACCAGCTGCCCATGTGGAATATCACAGTGGCTTTAACATTTGTTGTCATTATGACTGTCACAGCAGATGCCTGAACAGTCAAGACTGAAATCTGAGGACCGCTGAGTGCTGTTTATGATGGCATGGGAATGTGCATGCCACATGATGTGTGTGTGAGTTTGCAGTTCTCCTGAAAACAAATATATTTTATTCCTTTTTTTGTTGTTGGAAAGAGGACAGGCTGATACTCTTTAAATCTACAGATGATCCACAGGATGATTGGAGGAGGATGTTCTTCATGGTTTTGATGGAGTGAGTTTTGTTGTTGTATTTCCTTCTATGTGTTTTTATCCAAGCATTTAATTTTATGACTTGAACAGGACAGCTAGTCATATGAGTGATGCCTTACTGTGTTGTTGCAACATGAGTTGTTGCAACATGAGTTGTTGCAACATGAGTTGTTGCAAGGTTTGTGTAGAGGAGATGGCAACTTTTAGGGTTTTGACAAAGTCTCCACTCCTGGACTTCCAACATCCATTGTCATGATGTTTCGTTGTTCCTTTATCTTTGATTTGAAAATAGCAGGTGTTTGTTGTTGATGGATGCAGTCATTATGATGATGATGATGATGATCAACAACAAACACCTTCCCAGCAGTCATCATTATCATCATCATGGTTGTCTTCATCATCATCATCACAGTCGTTGTCATCATCATCGGTGGCAGCGGCGGGGGCATCATCATTTTCATCATAATCATCATGGTTGTCATTGTTATCATCATCATTGTCGTCGTTATCATCATCATCATCATCATCATCATCATCATCATCATCTCTTGTCATCATTTTATCAGATGTGCCAAGCATTGTAAATTTGAATTGATGTACAGCTGAAGTTTAGTTGTAACAGTGACCAGTTCATTTTTCTTCATGTTTGGGCATTATTTCTGCAAAACAAGGTAACTGCGTGTATCATGATGGTAAAAACAAGGAAATAAATTACTTTCCCGTCATCGACACTAGCTGTTGAGTTTATGAAGAAGTGCACCAAACTTTTGGCAAGACTTTAGAATCTCTGCACACATGTCAAGGGTTTTCACTAGGAGGCTTCTGATTGGATAATTGGCCATGTCGCCTATGTGATTGGGCCTAATTTTTGTATTCATTGATATCTACTGGTACTAATGTGCAATGCATTTGGATAGATACATTCTTAAGTATCTATATTTGAAAATTTCTTGATCAAATCACCTTGTCATATTCCTTCGTAAATACATTACATTCTTGACAAACAGATCAAAGAGTGCAAAAGGTAAGGGTGTGATTTTATATAGCGCCTTATCTCCCTTGTGTGGGTCTCAAACCACTTTACGCTTTACCCCCTGATCACTGGGCTGCGCGATCAGTCCTTCACTGGCACCCGATGACAAACACAGTGACAGATAAGATGCACAGTCAGGTACGAGCATAAACTCCACTCCCTGGGGAGTATTCCAACCTGATGCTGGCTTGCGGCTGCCTGCATTCAAGGGTCAATCACAGTACAGTGTGCCATTGCTGCCCTTGGAGGTACCAGGTTTTACTCCTGGGTGGGGAGGAGAAATGTGAGTTCAGCGCCTTGCTCAGGGAAGCAAGTCTGGGATCCACACAGCTTGGAACGCCACACTTACTAGCTGCAAGCTACTACAGGTCAAGCATGCTGACCACTCCATGACAGGACTCGACAGAGTGTACTTGACAGGTGTCTTTGGCCCCATTCTAAAATCTTTCCCATTTTGACTCACATGCAAAGAAAAAGTGAGTCTATGTACTCACCCGTGTCGTCCGTCCGGGCGTCCGTAAAAAACTTTATCGTTTGACTTTTCTCGGACACTATTAAATCTATTAACACCAAATGTGGCATGATGGTGTATGATGACAAGGCCTCAAAAAACATACACAGTGACTCGACCTTGCTACAAGGTCAAGGTCGCAGGGGCCATAAATGATGTCTAAAAAAACAGGCAGTTTTTCACATTTTCCCAATTTTCTCTAGTTTTTGACATTGGATACCTGACCTATGTCTCTATATATATTTTCGCTGTGTGTGTGTCTGTGTGTGTGTGTGTCTGTCTGTCTGTCTGTGTGACATTCATACGTTTCCACAGTTTTATTCCAATCGACTTGAAACTTGGAATGGGGTTAGATGTGGGCCAGGGTCAGGTCAACGTGGGGTAAAAAAAAATGGCGTCGCCATGGTAACCGGAAGTGGGCACAAACATGATGGCCGCCGAAAACTCAAAGTGCTCCGATTTGACCGAAATTTGGTGTGTGGGTTGGTAAAGTCAGATGATGAAGATCTGTGAACAAAGTTTTGGGTTACCATGGTTACGTCACGAGAAAAACAAAATGGTGGGTGAGTAAACAATGGACGACTGTGTCGAAGGCGGCAAAGCCGCCTGAGACACAGGAGTTCCCATCGACTTAAAACTTGGTATGGAGTTAGATGTGGACCGGGGTCAGGTCATGGTGGGGTAAAAAAAAAGGTGTCGCCATGGTAACCGGAAGTGGGCACAAACAAGATGGCCGCCGAAAACTCAAAGTGCTCCGATTTGACCAAAATTTGGTGTATGGGAAGGTAAAGTCAAATGATGAAGATCTGTAAACACATTTTTGGTTATGGTTACGTAATGAGATAAACAAAATGGAGGCTGAAGAATTTGGCTTGGTATGTGGCTTTGACGCTTTGCGCATTGCCTGGCCGCGAAGCGGCTAGTTTGGTATATAGGGCAAAGTAAGCTCTATCTTTTGATACCAGTTTGGTTGACCTTGTTTCAAGGTCAAGGTCACAGGAGCTCTTCAAAGTTGGAGTGTATACATATTGTGAAGTGACCTTGACCCTGAACTATGAAAGATAACTGTTTCAAACTTCATAATTGTGTGGGGCACATATCATACTTTCATCATGAGCCACATTTGGTGACATATCATCAAGGTCAAGGTCACTTTGACCTGTATGAAATGTGAATAAATTGGTCAGTAAACAAGGCCATGTAAAGGCGTCGCAGGCGCCTGCACTGAAACAAATCCATGAAAACAAATCTAGATGGTAGTGCCGCAGGCTCCAAACTTATAGGCTCCAAACTTATATCATGACCAGACCAGGTAAAGGTGCCATAGGCACCTACCTGATTTCGTGTCCATATGTGGCGCCACAGGCGCCAAACTAACTGGTCAGTAAACAAATCGATATGGTGGCGCCAAACTTATATGAAGGCCAGGTAAGGGCGCCATAGCCGCCTACCCGATTACATGTCCATATATGGGGCCACAGGCGCCAAACTAATCGTTCAGTGAACAGGCTCTCCATGGCACCCTCCTTTGACAACTGACCAGCAGTGTAGCCAGGCTGTTTTCCCTTCACTTTCCTTAGTGCTGTGGTGGCAAGGTCGCGGATCTGCAACATTTGTAGTTTCTTCAGTTTGAAGGACAAACATGGTGAAGTACTCCTGCCACAGTCTGAGTGCCAATCCTTCGTAGACAGTGTTAGATGACAGAAACACCCTCTGATGCTACTGCCATACATCGCAGTAGACGTCCTAGGGAAACTCTGTCAGACAGAGCGGGCTGTAGTGACGGAATACTGACATGTATGATAGTTTTGTGAACTATGTACAGTGACAGTGATTGTGCTGTAAACTATGTACAACTCCTTTGTCTCGCATCGGGTAATCTTTTCTGTGTTCAAGGAGACAGTCACTGTTTGTTGGCCGGCAGCTTCTTTACAACACAAACACATAAGTTCACAAAACTATCATTCATTTCAGTATTTTGTCACTACCGCCCGCTCTGTCGCCGAGTTGAGTTGAGTTGAGTTGCACAACCTCTGTACATAGTTCACAACACAACCTCTGTACATAGTTCACAACACAACCTCTGTACATAGTTCACAACACAACCTCTGTACATAGTTCACAACACAACCTCTGTACATAGTTCACAACACAACCTCTGTACATAGTTCACAACACAACCTCTGTACATAGTTCACAACACAACCTCTGTACATAGTTCACAACACAACCTCTCAGCATGTGAGTCGTGTGGGCTTTGCCCTTCCTGTTTGTGCGTGTGCTCAATGCATACAAACATTTCCACTGAAGTTGACTTCTTTGAAACTACCCCCTGTGGGTTCGGGGTAAGAATTGACCCACGGCGTCTCCCTACGCGATTCGTAAGAGGCGAATAACTAGGGACACCGTCACTTGATTTGCGTTTACTCTAAACTGTTCTAGTGATTTTCGTGCTTAATGACCTTACATAGCCTACAAAGGATGATAGGTCGAAAACACTGTCCATCCATCCATCCCTCCATCCATCCATCCATCCATCCCTCCATCCATCCATCCATCCATCCATCCATCCATCCATCCATCCATCCATCCATCCATCCATCCATCCATCATCTTTGAAACTACATGAACCGGTAAAAATGCGTTCTAATTGGGCGTTGTGCCCGAAGGGGACTTGGCGAACGTGTGCAGGGATACTGTTGCATACGAATTGGGCGAAGTGGAATTTCAGACTTTCCGCGACTCCCAAACGAAAAAGCGATCTTATAATGACCGTTGCGGACGCTGCTTCGGTCTGCTTCCTCCAAGAATACAGCGGACTCCGCAGAACACGATACCGGAGTCTACTTCGAACGTCGGACACTTGGCAAAGCCCCAATAACACCATCGCCAAGTCGAGCCTTCGGCTTAATAGGCAGAAGCTTCGCCAAATTAGAAGGGAATGATTATCAATCGGCACATGTGTACAATGAAAGACTATGACCCGTAGAGTAGGGAAACGTGCCGCAAATATAGTTCTGCGTTATTCAAATAAGCGCGTTTCCAAAATTTTCTTTGCTTACATCGTCTCGGATCAAATTGACAAATATACCGGTATTTGTTTTTATATCGTGCCCAAGACTTCTGTGCTAAGATAAAATGAAAATAAGATATTTTTATATATATTATAATTAATAATGCCGATTAGTAGTAACGCAGTTTTAAACGTTCAGGCTTTCATGGTTCATCCCACTTTGCATCCAAAAGAGAGGGAAAAATTGGGGGGACAGAGAAGGACGTACATTGCTTGCAAATTCGGAGGAAAAATAGGATCATAATCTTACTGATGGTGAGTTTTCAAATCAAAGTGATGCTGTTTCCCATTTGTGTGAGCATTTTTTCTAAGGTTTAAAAAGAACAGATTGTATAAATGGCCGCTTTGTCTTACGATTCTGAAAAAAACTTGCATCAACCACACGAACCGCACAGTCCATTTTGAACGAGCGCGCGGTTCTTTTTTTTCTTCTTTCTTTTTTCCCTTTATTTTCTTTAATCTTCAATTTGCAAGGGACGCTTTTGGTGTTAAAATAACTTTTTTCACGCTCTTGTGAGCACGAAATATGGCTCCATTGACGAGAATATTTTTTTTGCTTAATCCGAATTTCCTGAATGTTGCGACAAACAAATGGACCCATCTGTAAAGGCAGATGGTCGTTTGAAATGGCTGGTCACGGCATGCTGATTAATTTATTCCAGGCACCCACGTCCGATTCCCAACAGTGATAGCAACGCAGCCACGATAATTATATATGATCTTTGTACCGTCTCTCGAAAATAGACCCGAAAGTTTTCTGCTCGGCGAACACTTGCACGGAAATAGACACTTGGGAATTTGTCTACACTTTTGCTCCAATCTGATAAGTGTTTAATCGGTATTTTAAAAAATCAGGAAGCTCAATACGAACGTCTTATTTAAAGTGAAGAAAAGTTTTATTTCAAGGTAGCTGTACGTAACATGAATAGAAAATGCTGTAGTTAATTAGCGGAAAAGCTGCTTTCCAACATACAAAATGCAGTCTAACTGCACTTTTTGTGCAAGGTTCGCCTTCTTGTAGCGATACGTGCTGCATGCTCGGTGCTCCAAATACCTCCCTCGTGAACCTTGTGGAGCTGAAGCGAGTGCTTGCACACGGACAAAAAGACCCGTTCGGATCTTGCGTGTACTGACTTTCAAATGATTAAATCTTACCTTAATGTACATTTGCAACATACGGCCGGAGTCGTTCGAAAATTCTACAACATCCCCCACCCTCACTCTCCCACCCCCCTAACCCTCCAACCCCCCACATACCTGGCTGCTGGGTTTTCGGAGGCTGCTCGAGTGGCTCAGCCAGGGGCAGCGCCAGCCAGTCAGAGGCAATGGGGACATATTGACAGGGTCAGGTAATTCAGGTTCAACCCTGCTTTCAAATGAATGAATGAATGAATGAATGAATGATTACTGCATCGGCTGCTGCCGCTGGACACCCTCCTCATCAGCTGGGACCCGTGGTCGTGGAGCTTTCGGGGCCTGCTCCAGTAGCTCCACCACGGGGCCTGCTCCAGTAGCTCCACCACGGGGCCTGCTCCAGTAGCTCCACCACGGGGCCTGCTCCAGTAGCTCCACCACGGGGCCTGCTCCAGTAGCTCCACCACGGGGCCTGCTCCAGTAGCTCCACCACGGGGCCTTACTCCAGTAGCTCCACCACGGGGCCTGCTCCAGTAGCTCCACCACGGGGCCTGCTCCAGTAGCTCCACCACGGGGCCTGCTCCAGTAGCTCCACCACGGGGCCTGCTCCAGTAGCTCCAACACGGGGCCTGCTCCAGTAGCTCCACCACGGGGCCTGCTCCAGTAGCTCCACCACGGGGCCTTACTCCAGTAGCTCCACCACGGGGCCTGCTCCAGTAGCTCCACCACGGGGCCTTACTCCAGTTAGCTCCACCACGGGGCCTGCTCCAGTAGCTCCACCACGGGGCCTGCTCCTGTAGCACCACCACGGGGCCTGCTCCTGTAGCACGACCACGGGGCCTGCTCCAGTAGCTCCACCACGGGGCCTGCTCCAGTAGCTCCACCACGGGGCCTTACTCCAGTAGCTCCACCACGGGGCCTGCTCCAGTAGCTCCACCACGGGGCCTGCTCCAGTAGCTCCACCACGGGGCCTTACTCCAGTAGCTCCACCACGGGGCCTGCTCCAGTAGCTCCACCACGGGGCCTTACTCCAGTAGCTCCACCACGGGGCCTGCTCCAGTAGCTCCACCACGGGGCCTGCTCCAGTAGCTCCACCACGGGGCCTTACTCCAGTAGCTCCACCACGGGGCCTGCTCCAGTAGCTCCACCACGGGGCCTGCTCCAGTAGCTCCACCACGGGGCCTGCTCCAGTAGCTCCACCACGGGCGGCCCCAAGCAACGCAAAACGCCACCGGGGAGTGTCCACTAGTTGCCTGTGTATGACGCCTGCTGGACTGCCACTGCTTAACGGCCTATCAACCTTATTAGGCTATGTAAGGCCTCAACATTTTCTCACAAAACTAAAAGCATAAGATAAAAAAGAATGTAAATGTTTGTACAATACGTAGACGCATACACGTCGCTTTACTCATTTCTTCACATGTAAATATGCAAATGAGTATGTGTACAATCATGGATGACTAATGTCACAAATAATAAACGTTTGTTACCAAAAACCGTATTGGGCTATTTAAAAGCTTAAGTGAAAAGTATTACAAATATTCAAAACTTGTTATAAACACCAGTAGTTTTTAAAAAACTTATTAAACGTCACGTCACCAGTTGCATCATTTCTGTGTTTCTACATCGTTCAGTGAAGAAGGGCGTGTGGACGAAAGCCTTTGATTTTGGTGTTTGTCGTTTGATTTTTTTCTTATTTATTTAAAAAAACTTATTGTAGAAAGATTACCTGTGAAAATATTCAAATATATCATGACTTGTAAAAGTACACCTGTATACAGAAAGTCCAGGGCAATTCAGTGAATAATGTCAAACAGTCAAAGCCAACTGACATGATGAACACTGCGGCGGAGGTTCCGCCCGTGAAAGATAGGAGTGAGTTAATTTAGTGTGTCTCATTTGAGTTCGATAAAGAACAACTTTGTCTCTTCTTGATAAAGTAGAGTGGACCTTGTTATAGGGGCCATTTCATGCAGCTTGTTCTCAATTCCGCCGTCCCAGTCCGCCTGAAGAGTTTTACAATATATTTTACAACATAGGGTCTAAGATCATCTGCAGGAACTCTACCAGTTGGTGGAGCTAGGAGGAGGGCAGACTTGTCACGGTGATCAGCTCTCTGGTTTCCCCAGATACCAACGTGGCCAGCGACCCAGCTAAACAGCCTCAGTCCTTGCGTTCAAACCGCCCTGTTCTTTGATTATATGGAGGTTAAATCTTGCCAGAAACCGTTCAACAAATGACGTCATTACAAACTGTGTGACATCATACACTTCTTCCTTCCGTCCGTCCTTCCGTCCTCCCGTCCTCCCGTCCTCCTTCCGTCCTCCCGTCCTCCCGTCCTCCCGTCCTCCCGTCCTCCCTCCCCTACTTTACCCCTCCCCCTCCACCTCCTGAATGTATGTTTACATTATGTATATTCGTACGATGGGAAACCTGTATGATGCCTTCACAAATGCCACAAACAACAACCATAGATAATAGATCAACTTCATCACATTCTTCGCAGGGAGTTTTTGTCTGTGACATCATACAACAGCATTACAGAAACAAGAAGGCATCCAAGTCGAGTCCGATAAGGCGAACTTCCTCTCGTTCCCCGAAGTACCATTGACTTTCCCATCATCCCTCCCTCCAACTCCAACCACCCTCCTTCCATCTCCTCCTACCCCAGTACCCACCCATCCCCACTCCCCATCCTTCAATCCTACCCTAGCACCCAACCCCCGCCGGATCCAATACTTTTCCCCCTGTGGGTTCGGGGTAAGAATTGATCCACCGCGTCTCCCTACGCGATTCGTAAGAGGCGAATAACTAGGGACACCGTGGCTTGATTTGCGTTTACTCTAACCTGTTCTAGTGATGTTCGTGCTTACTGGCCTTACATAGCCTACAAAGGCTGATAGGCCGTAAAACACCATCAATTCAATCCAATCCAATACTTTACCCACTATACATGTCAGCACAGATATTGACCAGCACACTCATCTGGAGCGTGGCAAACACCTGAGGGCTCTGAGGGGTTTTGGAACAAACAAGTTCTTCAGTCAAGTTGTTCGGGATTTCAGTGACAAATAGGGCATTCCTCATTCTGAACACAGAGATACTATCTCTGACACAGGTTGGTCACGTGACTTCGAATCCACATTCCAATGATTCTACCAATCAAAATTCAACATGATCAGAAGACCATTGAGAGTAAAAAGAGGCGATTCTATTTCACTCCAATTATTTATCCCGATAGATAAACACAAATTTGGTGTTCTAATAAAACTAATCTATGAGATTTTCAGGAAATCATTTGAGAACTACTTTTAGCGCGAACGTGTCTATAAGGTTGCAAGCTGCCTTGAGCACGTGCGATTGTGTATATACAGTAGTCGCCGCTTATTAAAAACACATTGGGACCGAACAAAAGTGTTTTTAATAAGCGGCGTTTATATTAACCGGCACTTCCCGCTTCACCAAGCCGTTGCGTTTCTTCCACCTGTTAAACCACCCATTTGTAGCTTTGAATTCGGAGCGACCAAGCTGGGAAGCAATCTGTTCCGCCTTCTGACACAGGATTGGGCCGTTTACAGGTGTGTTGCGTGCTTGGATAGAGTCGAACCACCGCTTTAAGCCATCTTCTGTCTCTTTATCCTTCCCGCAGCGCCGACGCTTCCTTTGGCCTTGACTGGAGCCCTCTGCGATATCAGCCCTAAGTTCATCTTCTTTTTTCAGTGTCTGGCACAGAAATGATGCCGACACACCCAAAATGTCAGCACCCTCCCTCAAACTTTTAGAATTTAGCTCTCGGTAGCGATCAAGCAAGTCCACTTTGTCTTTGGGTGTCATTTCTGTTCTTTTTCTTTTCTTTGGAGCTGAAGTTAAAGCCATTTTCTGATTCACTGCTTATCCAGCGAGACTAGACAGTGTTGAATTGACATCTGACGGTTTGCTGACAAGGTACGTGTAATCACTGTTCACACAAACGCTGAAGCGTCTTTAGTTGTCATCTAACGGTTTGCTGACAAGAATTCACAACCAGAGATCGACTCTGACCCTCCGAACTCGCTCAATGAAGTATAAATATTGCTGTTGTATTCAAAGTCCTTATAATTAGTAGAGTTCACAATATTACACTCTTGTGATTCGAATTTTACCGCATACAAGTTTTACATTCATGGGAAATCGATGTTTAGAAAATGAACTGACGGACAAATGGCTGCCAGTATGGAGTGTATCACAACAAGCGGAGGAATACACTCACGATGTGATATGGCATTCAGCGTGGCTGTTCAGAACGGTGGTATGCATGTTATGGAAGAATTTAGGCTATCACGTGACCAACCTGTTGCTGAGACTATATTCACTAGTCTCAGCCACGCTGAATGGGCATTCCTGGGGCGGGTTTGAAAATGCGAAGATCTCGGTAGATCTACGCAGATCTCGCCGAATGGGCAGTTTCATTCTTTGCTTGCTAGCGAGCCAATCGAAGACGAGCGTAGATTGAGCGAGGCAGCTGCTGGGGCGGGTTTCAAAATGCGAAGATCTCGGTAGATCTACGTAGATCTCGCCGAATGGGCAGTTTCATTCTTTGCTTGCTATCGAGCCAATCGTAGACGAGCGTAGATTGAGCGAGGCAGCTTGAGAGGTGCCTAGCTTTTAAGATTCGAGACAAAAGTTCGTCGTGGATGCGTTGACCTGCATTCGATGTGTAAACTGTAGGAGGTTTCACGATCTATTAATGCATTCAACATACACCTTTGATAAATTAATGCTGTGCATGGCTTATATTTTCTTTGGATGGGTTGCTAGTATCTCGAAATAGAGCGTTTTCTGAATGAATCGGCAACACGTCGGCCATTGAAATGTGGCCAGTTCACCTCTTGTCGTGACGTCTACGCATGCGCATTACTTCGTCACGTTGGGTAGTTTCTTTTTTAGCTAGCTCTTACTGCGAAGCAAGATCTTGCGACCAAGATCGACTACCTATTTTGAAACCCGCCCCTGGAGAGGTGCCTAGCTTTTAAGATTCAAGATGACGGACAGCATGAGTACAGTGCGCGCCGCCATCTTGGAGACAAAAGTTCGGCGTGGATGCGTTGACCTGCATTCGATGTGTAAACTGTAGGAGGTTTCACGATCTATTAATGCATTCAACATACACCTTTGATAAATTAATGCTGTGCATGGCTTATATTTTCTTTGGATGGGTTGCTAGTATCTCGAAATAGAGCGTTTTCTGAATGAACCGGCAACACGTCGGCCATTGAAATGTGGCTAGTTCACCTCTTGTCGTGACGTCTACGCATGCGCATTAGTTCGTCACGTTGGGTAGTTTTTTTTTTAGCTAGCTCTTACTGCGAAGCAAGATCTTGCGACCAAGATCGACTACCTATTTTCAAACCCGCCCCTGGTCTTGTTATTGCACAGCTGCCACTGAGGGGATGCATAACATCTTCCAAGAGAGAGCATACCTTGGCCAAAGTTCTTTCCCGCGCTAGGTCACACAGTTGCTGCTGCCGAATATACTCAAGCTTGCTCGCCCATTTGCTGATTCGCTGGAGTTGGAGTCTGTCAGTTGTTGCGATGTTGATCCACCAACAAACGCAGCAGAACGTTAGAATGGATAAGACGGGTAATTTGTAGAACAACATCGACGACGACAACAACAACAACAAAATGACGAATTAAAATCTTGCAAAGATCACGTCTCAAAGGAAGAAATGTAGAGCCGTTCGATTTTGCCTCTTCATCTCAGTTGCTCTGGTTCTTGTACAATGTGTTGGACGACCTGTGCGCTTTCCTCTAGAAAATGACCAGATTTCACATCGCTTATTGCCTAGAATAAGCATAGAACTACACAAACAAACAAATAAACAACAACAACAACAACAAAGGGATACGAGGTGGGGGTTGGGGCAGGGAAATTAATAGAAAAAAGAACAGATAAGATACCCAAGATATTTTTAAAGGTTTGAATACCGAAACGTACCTTAGTTGCAGTACCATTATGAAAATGCACCGGTTAAAAAAAAGCATACACACATGACGACTTGTGTTGATTGTTTTATGAAACGTTTTGCCTTTTTCAGTCTCTATTTCTTTTTTCGTCATCCGTATCTTTGCATTACATTTTTAATGAGTAAATTGATCGTTAAACCGACCCCCTAGAACATACATTTTTTTCTATTTTGGAACGTTTTGTATTAGCTCTCCACACAATTAAGTTCCGTAAAAACAGACGAGATGTTTTTCCCCTGAAAACTCTCTCTCTCTCTCTCTCTCTCTCTCTCTCTCTCTCTCTCTCTCTCTCTCTCTCTCTCTCTCTCTCTCTCTCTCTCTCTCTCTCTCTCTCTCTCTCTCTCTCTCTCTCTCTCTCTCTCTCTCTCTCTCTCTCTCTCTCCCATCCCGCTACAACACGGTTCCAGTCAAGTGAGGACAGACTGAAGAAAGGGCTGCACTGTTCCGCCCCCCTTCCTCTGCTTCTCTCCCTACCCTGATTGCCCATTTCTCCCCACTTCCCACCCCTTTCTCCCCACTCCCCACCTCTTTCTCCTCCCTCCTCACCCCTTTCTCCCCACTCCCCACCCCTTGCAGCCAGTCTCACATCTTTCTTCCACCACAAAACCCCCTTCCCCTTCGCCCGCACCTCAAGTCCCTCTATGGTTCTAATCCCTCCCGTCTCTTCTCTCCTCTAAAATCAATCTCATATGGCCGGACACACCCTGACGACAAGCCTCATGCCCAGGTGCGCGCTTGGACGAAGTTCATACACCCGTCACCAGCCCTGGACAACCCATAATGCCAGCCGCCTGCCCATAATGCTCCTCGTCCATTGTTCTCGCGAGAGCTGGCGCGTGGCTGCGCGTGCCAGGAGAGTCACGTGACCTCGTGTCGCGTGCCCCCAGTCGTTGACACTTCGCGTGGGTTGTCGTCTTCGTGTGTCTGTCCAGGGTGGCTAGCGTGGAGCGTGGTGGTGGTGAGGGGTAGGGTGGGTGGCTGGAGGGGTTTAGTGTCGACAAGGGCAGACGATCGACAATTATGGTGATTTCTGTAGCGGGTTTTGGGCTGTTCGCTGCCGCTCGTGTGTCGTTTGGTTGACAACGCGCATGAAGGTGGGTGCAAACTCCTTCAAATTTGAACTCGGCCGTAACGGGTGAAAGAGCAGGTCGGGTAACAGCGCGGGTTAGAGTGGAAAGCTGTCGCATAGGGAACGCACTCACAAAGGAATCTCACTCGCCGGTCTGTTGAACGTTTGTATGAAAGATAACGAGGGAAAACAAGGACTTTGACTTTAATTCGTCTCCACAACCCAAATGACTGTGCAATTAAAAAATTAATAAAAGAGGAAATTTTTCAGGGAATTATTTATTCATTATCGGCCGCTCTCTCCTGTTTGAAGGAAAATATAGAGAATTTCTCGCTCTCTTTGCAATCCTTATTCAAAGCACCTACGAGTCTTCATCTGGCATGACCGAACTCTCATCTCAGCCCATCTCGCCTCGTCTCTCGAGCTGCCAACCATCTGTCCACAAATATCTCTGAAAGCGAATGAAAACAGCAGACGACAATCGGCGATGCCTCTAGCGGGGGTTTTCCTGGTCTAAATATAGACTGTCGCGTGGCGTCCTCCTGGTGACACTTGGCGTGGCACTTGGCGTTATGTCGTCTGCGCGTGCGCGTGAGCACTTATGATGTATTCTCAATGAAAGGGGGTGTCACTGGCAGCGGGGTTTTTACAGCTGAGTAACGGGAAGAAGAGCCGCACATGCAGGTGGACAGACCGGCCATCCATCCATTGCCTACTTGTGAAAGGCGACAGCTGGCTTTTCCGATACCCGCTAGGTGGCGGAAAATGGGATATCAGCTCGATTCTTATTTCGCGGGCACGGGTGCCAAGCGATGTGACAGCAATCAATTTTTGACTGGGGGCCAAAACAACAAAATGAAGGGAGGGATGGAAGAGGAGGAGGAGGAGGAGGAGCAGGAGGAGGAGGAGGAGCAGGAGGAGGAGCAGGAGCAGGAGCAGGAGCAGGAGGAGAAGGAGGAAAGGAACGAAAGGAGGGAGGGATAAGTGTTCCGAAAACGCTCTCACACTTGTTATTTTATTGTTTGTATTTACTTTTTTTATAATACACTGTTTCTCTTCCACTATCAACTCCATTATGATGCTTGATATTTAGGAAATAATTTTTCATCTTATCAGTAGATAATTTCTATATAACTATGTTTATAAATTTGGGTTGATTTTCGTTGCATTTTTTCCTTTCCGATTATCTAATACCTTAATCACTGACGTGTTCATGGGCAGTGCTTTATTGTAAATGAATATTGGTTGCTGACCGCAAAACACTGACTCCCTTAATACAATTTCATGAAACCTTTCTTTTCCCTTGTGTTTTTTAAAATGGAAAACTTTACGCTTGCATGCTGTATACTTCGCCATTCCTTTTTGCTAATGCTAATTCGCGCACGTGATACCGATATTGAAATGTCACTCCATCCGCCCTGCGTTGCGACGCACTAAAAAGCAGTGAATTTATTTCATGCAAACTTCAAGTAGAGTGTGTCAACATCTTTTTTATATATAAACGAGTAACCTTCGGGATGATTTTTACAACTCACTGCATAGAAGGCTCCAGAAGTACTGTTAAAATCTATTCTAGTTCACTAGAGACTTTGCCTACCGGCGAAAGTGTCTCTAGCCCAGTTGACATCACTTGATGGAAGGTTTTTGTCCGAAATACGCAAATGAAGGTCACACGAGAGGCTTGTGGGATAGCCGATCTGCTACCTGACATACGCCGTTAAAGGAGTTCTAAGACAATTTCGCACAAAACTCTGAACTTACTCTTATTGAGACAGTAAACAAGCGTTGATTCGATAAAATAAAATGTTTGTGTTGAAATGGAAACAAGTTTTGACATCTGAATGCTTTCTGTAAAAAGTGGAGAGAAAAAAGTATCAGAACGAACTATTTTTGGCGCAATGCTGTAATGCGAGGGGTCAAGTCTATTACGCATTCATTGCGAACTGTGCCAGAGTCAATACTGACTCGGGTTCACAGAATGCTTAAAATCTACATTCCAAATGGTGTTTGCTGTAGATGAGAAAAAAAAAAATCGCATCCTCGCAAGAACCACAGGAAATTCAAAGTGAACCTCATTTGCCTCCCCCCCCCCCCCCCCCCCAACCCCCACCCCACCCCAGCATCGAAAAGTCGGAATAACGCGGAGCTTTCGTTGCCTACAAGAGTTCGTGTTGACTCTATGCATATGAAAGTTATACAAACAAGTCAATCTTTTTTCAGCTATGAATGATAGAATTAGAATAAATGATTTAAAATATAACAAAAAAGTCGAAAATGTGAATACAATTTAGATGGTCAACCTTTTTGTTGTTGTTGCAACGGGACGGATCCATGAAAGTAACCGTTCATCGTTTTTATTTGTGGGAAAGAAAGAAAGAAAAGAAAGAAAGAATAACAGAAAATAAACATACATGTAATTACAATCCAATAAAGGACATCTTTCATGCTTTATGGGTATATTTTTCTCTTTGTAGAGCATAGTTTTTTTGGGTAAAGTTCCTATCCCTTTTCCAAGTTTGAAACTGAAGCGTGTGATCAAACACCTGCAGAGATTTACGTAGCGATAGGCTGGCTCATTTGAGCAGTGTTCCAAACAGTCCTCTAGAATATAAATCAGACCACAACCTGATTTCCCAAGGTTATAAAATGTTTGTGGAGTAACTTCATCTTCATTCGTTTAGAACGAAATGCAGTACATATAAGAATACATAGGGACGCAGAAAGAAACGAAAACGACTTTAGCGCCAAAAAATAGCGAGAGACATTGTTGCATTAGCCCGTGTCTGCAGCAAAAGAACCAACTTCTAGTACGTGAAATTTTACGTTAAGCGTTTTTGTTTTGTTTTCCTTTCTTCTTCTTCTTTTTCTTTTCTTTTTTTTCTTTTTTTTTTGGGGGGGGGGGGGGAGGGGGAGGGGGCGGGGGAGGGGAGGGGGACGTGGCGGGAAAGCAAAAAAAAAGTATATTTAAGGAATGCACAAAAAACTCCACGTTTATGAGGGTGATGCGGTTTACTCTGAAAGCGACACTACTTTGATAATTTCAGCATATTTCCATCTTCAACCGTAGTTTGATCGAGTCCAAAATTGCAAAGCGGCAAACTATCGAGAGAAAACTGCACACGAAACGAACTTTTTTCCTTCCTATTGTGGAAATATGTAACCGTGCATTAGAAACCAGGCAAAAATATTTAATTAAAAAAATTTCTCGAGTAAACACCGAGTAATCGGCGCACTAAAGTCACGTATATGGTTTTTATTATATTTACGTCACTGTAATTAAAAACAAAAACAAAACAGATTTCCACCATGAACATGCGTGTGTTTTTTTAATAGGCATGAATAAATGAATAATATTATGACTGATAGATCTAATTTCGCCATTTTTCGTACTTCATGTATAGTCTTGTTTGCTCATGCACAGTCACATAATATAATTATTAGCAAGCAATAAATATATGATATTTAACAGATACTGTAAGCTGGGTTCTGTTGTTTTTCAAATACGGCAATATCCCCCAATGTCGCTGAGTTTTGACAACATGGGCCCCGGACTCTGGATACAAACATCAATGACGTCACATCGCTGGCAGAGTCTGTCATCCCACCTGACAACCCCAGTCCCGCTGTCCAGACCTCGCGTGGAAGTTCCACAGCAAAGAAAGAGTGTCACAGCTAGAGTCCCGCTACCTCCATCTTCATCCAGCCTCCTCAGCCGCAGTATCCATGGCTGGGCAACTGGGAAATTAACTAGGAGACAATCGAAATTATCATGAACTATGGAGACCCACGCGACGTGTCATGCGACCGCGGCATTGTCAGGTCGACACCCTCTGCCTGCTCCGCCGTCCCTCCCGCTACCCTCTCCCGCGTTTTCCTGTCTTTTCCCGCGCAGCACCTGCTTCAGCGCGCATGTCACGCCAAGTGTCAGCGCGGGAACGCCACGCGTCCTGCTATTTTTAGCCGGGGAGTCCCCTTCTGCGTGCGCAGCGTCCTTTGTTCAGTGCTTCCATATCGGCTTCCCTCCGGCAGACGACAGGTTTATGAGGCGGCCGCACCGGGATGACGACAATGCAAATTACAAGTCCTGAATGGAGTTTTTGGAATACAAATTGACTGAAACAGCAGCCAAACACGTCGAGGAGTTTAATAGTGGTGTTGACAGCTCCTGGGTATCAGCATTGCAGCGTCGGTATTGTTTGCAGCGTCTTGGTTGCTCGATCTCGTTTGTTTACTAGTGCTAGGCGTTCGCGTGCCTCGCTAGCGGAGTTAATGTTATGATGGAGGTGGCAAAGGTGACCTAGTGTGTTTGTCCCAGTGTTTACCTACATCGAGTTTTACTTTCAACATGTGTAAAATAATGTTAACTCATGTTAACAAGTACAGCCTGTTGGCTGGTTAAAAAACCAAAGATTCTTTCATATACCATATATAGAATCTTTGATGAAACCAATCAGTCTATCATTCAGCTGATTGATCAGGCCTATATTTTTGCCTACGACTGTTTTCGATATCAGATTCGAGGAATAACATGAACGATTGCCTCTGACATTAGATTTTGAAAGTATATATGAATGAAGCGAAATTTACAGTATAACGACTCCACATATATCCTTCCTATACTCGCATTATGATTATACACACAGGCCTATATCATAAAGATAATAGATTGGCTTTCTCACCGGTTTTGAAACTTGCATGGGAGTTATTAATGATTCCGTTGTCGACCATGAGATATAGAGCAAGCTCGAGCCACTGGAAATTATATCAGCTCTCTCTACTTTAAACTAACTTTTAGTATCCAAGTCATCATATCGTTGAGCAGTTTTCATGTCATAAGCGATTGAAAGTGAAAACGTCCCTAGTTTTCATTTAATTTTACTCACACCTGAATATTTGTAAGATATTCTGCAAAAAAGATAGTTTGTTACAGCATGTACATTACTTAAAATTAACTCGTCTTACATGTGTTTCAGGTCGAAATGTTCTAGATTTGCTACCAATAATCTGCATTACTGTGGTTGCAGCTAAATGTTCTTAGGTCATAATGATCAATCAAGGCCCGAATTATTCCTTTCCTTTCCTTATGTCATTGCGTATGTATTACTACCCAGTGAGCACCTTCTCAGTCGTGTAACTAATTGCCTATCGTTACTCACAAGCATAGTTCAACATCGGTCATTCGTTCCCCTGTTTTACTAAATGCAGGTATGTCACAATGAAATGTTTTTTTGGGGGGATGGAGGATTCAAATACACCATTAAAAAGCTCTAAAAAGTAGAAACATTGTAGAAAAAACCATTTTAAAATCGGTTAATAATTTTTTTAATGACGTTTATTTGAAGGATTAACATATTTGTGAAGAAAAGTGTTCCCAAATTTGCTTCGTATTACAAATGGCCAGAACTCCGTTGTTTTTTGCTCAATTATCTCACAACTTGGCAGGTGGGCTTCTTATATCATGCAGATGATCTAACCAAGTGTTGACAGAAGGAAAAATACTGGGCCTTGAAACAAACAAAACAAACCACAACATACACGATGTAGCAGACAGCAAAGACCTAATCCGCCAATCAAAATACTGCGATTTGGTCACGTGACAAGAACCTCTGTGTACCTGCATGTTTTGTATTACAAATGGCCAGAACTCCGTTGTTTTTTGCTCAATTATCTCACAACTTGGCAGGTGGGCTTCTTATATCCTGTAGATGATCTAACCAAGTGTTGACAGAAGGAAAAATACTGGGCCTGGAAACAAACAACGCAACAAACCACAACATACACGATGTAGCAGACAGCAAAGACCTAATCCTCCAATCAAATACTGCGATTTGGTCACATGACAAGAACCTCTGTGTACCTGTTGATCACCAAAACTGTTTTCTCACTATAAAAAAAGGATTAGAGCCACTGTAAATGCCCAGAATCAATCACAAAGATGTCCATTTAACCACATCCACGTGTTTATTTTTTGAAAACAACAGTGTAAATGCTCGTAAATTCAGTCTTGTCATCACCCGAAAACCGGTCAAAATGAGAAATGGCCGTCACACGATCATCCGCATAACGTAAGTTTCTACTGATCTAAACAACTCAGACCGATGAAACTTCGCAAAAATTATCTTGAAATGGTAATCTATCGATGTTTTTTACTTTGGACGTCCTTTGTAACTGTTGTAAGAAATGTTATCATACCTTTTGAAGAGGTGATTTTGCCGCTATTCTTTTTCTTTTTCCTTTCGGCAGAGAGCGCTACGAATAAAAAACGTCGCTTCATCTTATCGTATACTTCGTTGTCACCAAATTTGGTTGACAACCAAGCTATAGATAGGTCACTAGAAGCCTTATTAGTTTACACGGTTTGGCAAGCCCGCCCAAAACAGGAACACACTTTTCCCGCTTCTGCGCAGACGTCAAAATAGCCTCACTGACATACCTACTAAATGTTGATACGAAATTCAAATCATTCTTGCATTCGACTGGACTAGATTAAACCCGATAGCCCAGTAGCCAGGGGTATTATATCAAACTCAAAGTTATTGCTGTAGTCAAACAGGAGGCGGTATCAAAATTGGGGAGAAAAAGCAGGCAGTGTCTAGTTTTGGAGATGGATTTATTAGGAACTGGCTGATTGAACCTTGTGTATAATTTCAGCGACCACTTCAAAAGAAAACCGGAAATGGTTTTTGGATTGCCTGGGATTGCATATCCATAGTGCTGGGAAACAAACCTCTGATAAGGGATCTTATCAAGTGGCTTCGATTCTACGTAGGTCCCTTACCACCAAAAACGTTGTTCACATCTCAATAAATTAAGATTGGTTAGACATGATTTTAAAGTGTTCATGTTTCAACTTTTCATGCTTCAACACAGACACAGCTCGTATCATTCATGAAGATAATGTCAAAGTATTTATCTGAGTCTTTCACACAGTACAAATCTGCATGGATTTAGGCCTATTTGCACCACATGTGCGTCGAATAGAAAACTGAGGTAAGAAAAAGAGTGGTCGTTCTCGAAAATGATTATTGAGGTTTTTTAAGAAATGACATGTCCAGAAACCGGGCACTTTTTGCTCAGAGTGGGAAAGTGATAATGAATCATATTTTCCCCCCAACCTTTTTACACTAATGACTTTATTTGCATCGAAGAAAACAGTAACTGAAGATAAATCGTAGGCATTGTTATCTAACCATGTACACACAACCGCATCAACGTCACACACACACGCACAAAATCCATGTAAACTTGTCTAAACTGCCCTACGTGCTAACTGCACATTGCTCCACATGCAACTCAGTCAGCAAACACTCCTCAAAATGTGCACACTTCTTCCATGATATATATGTATGTCTTTTTCCTAGTTGTATTATATGGTTTTAACATGAGTCTTTGTCCGGCGAACCAAACGACATATCCAGAATATTTAGACTTTGTTTGTCATATTGCAAAGGACTCACATCTGATTACGATATTTATTTCTCCGCGATTGCAGCCTTTCAGTTTCACATTCCAGTACATTCCCTCCTGCTTATTGAAAAACTTAGGTAGCCAGAGAGAAACAGCATGGTACTGAAGGATGTCTTATTCTGCGCATGAAAATCAAGAGAAATTAGATATCATTCTAAATATTCCTGTAACTTCACACACGACAGGGAGGGAAGGAGGGAGAGAGAGAGAGAGAGAGAGAGAGAGAGAGAGAGAGAGAGAGAGAGAGAGAGAGAGAGAGAGAGAGAGAGAGAGAGAGAGAGAGAAGACATTCTTTTCACTCAAATTGTTTGAAGATGCTTACTTTCACATGCGAATTACTTTTCTTTCATTCTGTCATTCTTTCTTTCCGTCTTTCTTTTTTTCTGTTCTTTCTTTCTTTCCTCATTGTAATAATTAAAATGCAAAGTACTATGCAAAATGGTACAAAGATTTCAGAAGTAAGTCTCGTGACGTTCATAAGCGGTTACGCGTTACTGCAACATAAGGGAGACAACTCTTCGAAATCTTCCCGATTTTCTCCGAGCGGTTCAAGGGAGATAACCTACACTGTTTCCACGTTTTCATTACCTCATGATTCGTGGTTATTGCTGTCAATGTTTGATCTATGCACAATATTTCATGTCTTCAATGGTCTTTTGCTTGGTTCAACTTTAATGAACACTCGTGGGATATTGTTTACGTTGTTCATTCCTGCTCTTGGCGATATTTGCGTTTTTAATTTAGAACAGACAATTTTTAATGACACGTCGCGGGAAAATCGGCATATCTCGACGTTGAAAGTTCACCCAAGACAAAGACACTATCTAACAAAGACACTATCTAACAAAGACACTATCTAACAAAGACACTATCTAACAAAGACACTATCTAACAAAGACACTATCTAACGGGACCGCCAGCTTCGCCAAATTGCAAGGGAGGCAGTGATTCACGGGAACATCACTTCTGGTGAGCCACTATTTTACAATAGCTGCACTGTTCGCTCTCCGATGAAAGCTCACTAACTTATAATATTAATTTGACAGTCTGAAGAATACTTCTTGATGACAAGTACATTACCAAAAATATTTGCAATAAAACTAACGGCAATACTGAAAAATCACGGGCACATTCCGGCACTGGTCTGGCAAATGTAAAAAAATTGATCGACTATGAATTCTTGCTTCATTAGACTCAAAGTGTCTTTGATTACGAAAGTAATACACTACTTTCTTTCAATCTTCGAATTAATTAAATGCAGTTACACATGAAGGACACTACTGTGTGAAAACACGATTATTACTAGTCAACTGTAGCTGTAATTCTACAGGAAGAGATGTTCCCACGAACGTCAAAACCGCACGAGAGGCCAAATGACGTCAAAACTGCAGAAGCTGGCGGTCCCGTTAGATAGTGTGTTTGGCCATGATGAGCAATATATTCAGTCGGCAAAGTAGAATGTAAACGGAATCATCCCAGAAGCGAATGTTAATAAAGTGAGTTCTCCCTTCGTCTGGTCACCTGGTAGAGGCGGAAAAGAACAGGAAAGTTAAAGAAGCAACAAAAGTGAACCTGGGTGTGCAGCGTGTCAAGAGTAACATGCGGCCAGAGATTCTTCACGCCTCCCTCATCAGCTGCAAGCCCTGGCTGCTGGTGTATTGGGGCCTGCTCCAGTGACCCCAGCCAGGGACGGCCCCGAACAGCCCAAGAAGCTATGTGGAGACATCGGGACACAGTCAGATCATTCAGATCCAGCCATGCCTTTCAGACATCCTGGAAGGTCGAACTCTACCCAGACGCAACAACAACCTGGTGGCTAAATGCCATATCCACCTCCAAGAACATCACTACACATACCTATCATGCAAACAGATAATCAACTCCTAGTATTCATTCACCATTTTATATCGAAAAACTGCCTTCCTATGAAGCCAGTAGATGTTGGAACGGTGCCGTGAGGCTCACTTACTGAATGGACTCGAGTCGAGCGATGAGTGAACGTCTTGTTTTTCTGGCACCGTGGTTAGTTTTCGACGTGCTCTACACTTAGTGTGCGATGTTCACAGCTGTGCAGGTTCTCGAGTCGCATGCTTCTGCAAGGTGCTAATTTGCATTACTTCCCCACATCCAGAAGTAGAACTGAGTACCTGTGAGGGCTGAGACAGAATTGTGTACACACACGCACACACACACACACACACACACACACACACACACACACACACACTCACACACACACACACACACACACACACACACACACACACACACACGCACGCAATTGTTGCGTTTATCCGCAGCCTGGTTGTATGTTTCCCAGGGAGTTGACTTGGCGTTGAGTTAAATATGGTATAGCCCGATGACACGGAGGTAAGAGTGCTTGATTTGAGCATCCAGACTGGATGGAAAGTCGCTACTTAAGAGTCAACCATCTGCACTTTCATATTTATCTTTGCAGAGTATTTATTGCTGCTTGTGACAGAGTGGTAGATGGTGGCGGGAGACAGGATAAAGTGTTGGGTCATTTAAAGAAAGTAACTAATTCGAACTGGAAACAAACGCGACAAAGAGTGATAAACACCATACAAGAATGGATACAGATTTTATCTTCGTAAAAGTACACTCTCTCGAAAAGATATACTTATATATATTT
Organism: Theodoxus fluviatilis; assembly: GCA_034096865.1. Lineage (NCBI taxonomy): Eukaryota > Metazoa > Mollusca > Gastropoda > Cycloneritida > Neritidae > Theodoxus > Theodoxus fluviatilis. The sequence goes on along the minus strand of JAWQFJ010029753.1, from coordinate 10,147 downwards.
GTAGTTATAAATAAGTAAGAAGAAAAAGACCTACATGTACATGCGCACGTCTCCGACTAACTACATGACCACAACCGTAAATGAGATTTATGGGCGACCTCCTGTCACCGATAATTGTCTTTGGTCGTTCGTCAGAATATCAGAACA
>JAWQFJ010029748.1:10000-13466 GCA_034096865.1 Theodoxus fluviatilis | reverse complement strand
TTGGACCCCACCACTTCCACCATTAAGTCACATTGTGCCTTGGGGAAATCGAACTGCAGCCCGGTTTGGTGGGTAAGGGCCTGCTTGTCCATTTTGAGATCAGAGAAAACTGAACTGTGACCAAAAAAAATTAGAATACATGAATATTCAAGTCGATCTGCAGCTTATGAATTTGTTTAAATGAATGACGTGGTTAGTTGATATTAAAAATGACCGAAAATGTCCTAATTTGATTGAGCTCTCACAGTTTCGTCCAAATGCCGATTCCCAAGGATGCACTATTCATAACTTTTCATGAGATCATCTGATTCAAAAACGGTTTGCACCATCTCAAAAAAGGCATGCCATTTTCTCTTAGAACCGCTACACAACTCAACGCCGACAGAGGGCACGATGCGACTCATATTGCATAGCGGGGCCACATCTAGGGATGTATGCCAAATGTTTACCGAGGAGGCTGGACTTCTGCTGATGCGTGGTGCAGCCCTTTTCAAACGTATGCCTCATGTGATATTTTTCAGGCAATCAGATGCCTTGCGAGAGAGTCAGCCCCCACTTTTGTAATATCTTTCCCCTGTTTGTTAGGTCAATGGAGAGGTTACACAAGAAAAACGTACAGGACAATACTTTTTTTCAAAAAGGAAAATATAACAAGTGCAGTAAGGAGCACTGAAACATGCGGCTCACTGTGTAACAGGTGCTTCCAGAATTAATGGTCTCCCCTATTCACATTCAGTAGTTGCATCAATGCATACAAAAGCAGATCCAATCACCAGTAGTCATCACATGCAAGAAAGACGGGAATGACCAGAGGTCAATACTCTGACGGCGTATCACGTGAAAGGGCCATTCACTGACAACAATACAAAGTAAAGGAGAGCTATTTTGGGGATTTTGGCATGTTTGAGACTTTACTGACAAAGACTGGACTTTCAAAGGAGACGGTGTTGATTCGGACACAATTAAACAACAAAAGCGAGGACAAATGGTGTTACAAAGCATAATAAGCAGGATCTACTATAACATACAAAAAAGTATTACAATGCCTATGACAATTATTTGGTATTTGCCATTGGGTATACATGTAGATACATAGTGCTACAAAAGCAGCAAACCTGTCGTCCATTCGCTACATCATTGCAGTGCAGTTTTCAATAGGTCAACAAAAACCCATTAGTTTCTGTCTTTGGCGGACAACAAAGATGGCATGCAATCCTTCCTTACACAATGACGTAACACAACTAAGTCCACCAGATAATTGGAGGTTTAATCACGTGAGCAAATGGTTCTGATCACAAATGAATAGAGCTTCTTTGAAGCAAAGACTACACAAGTTTCTCCTTATTCTAATTTCTTCCAAAATATACATAGTATATATATTTTCTTTCTCATTTCGCTTCTCATGAAGCTAGAGAAAATACAATGCCGGATGGGGCGGAGATCTTGAATAGCAAGTTTCTGAGGCATTGTGACATGAGAGTGTGTTGTTGTACAGGGTCTAAGCTCTGAATGTGCAAAGGTCGGCCATTTCAGCGACCATGAAAGCCAACACACAAATTGTGCCAGCACGCTGCGAGCTGATGCAGCAAACTTCACAGTGAGGATAGGAATAATCTCGTTGCTAGGTGGCAAGTGGGGAGTCATTTCTCGTCACTTTTACTGTGACCCATCATGTTGTGAACTCAGCACCCATTTGCACGTTTCGTAATTGGTGAATCCCACCCCGAACTTCCCAGCCCCCCAAACAAAATCCATCAACCCCATCCCCCTAAAAACATTCCTGGGACAGTGCTACAATGTTCATCGATTTGTAAAACGTTGCAAACCACCATCCCACCTGCACAACGCAGTAGATGATGACGCAAGCCTCCAAGTCCGATGAGCCTAACACGTCTGGATCGTGGGCAAAGTGCATGCAGCACTTGCCATGATTATAGTTCTGATACTGACTTGATGCCCGCCACGCAGGTCTTGGCAGCGGTTCTTTGGCAAGACGCAAATCCCACACACATTGATATATCGCCACGTTAACATGCAATGCTGCAGCAATCCACCAAGAAATATCGCAAAAAAGGTGTTATCATCCAACATTATGTGAACATTTTCCTTCGAACAGTAAACTCAAAACTGTTCCAATATCATGTGGACATTTTCCTTCGAACAGTGAACTCAAAACTGTTCTAATATCATGTGGACATTTTCCTTCGAACAGTGAACTCAAAGCTGTTTTAATGCTTAAGGAAACATTCCTGTAGCGACAAGGTTGAATGCGGAGACTGGTTTAGTACTAAACTCATGTCCCGGCAGAATCGCTCTTCAAGGAGATGAAAATGTTAAATCAAGAAAACTGCTTGAGAAACAGTCAGTCCTGCAGCGAAACCCATTCATCAGCAGACAATAAGGGTGCTCTCGGGATTTCCTCCTTGCGAGTAATCAACTGGAGAAAATACTTTGCAACTAAGTCAGCGTAGAATACTCAAGCTCCCTGGGGCCAGATCCTGCTGACAATGTAGGATGCAAGAAATCAAACATCAGGGCACTGGCAACTTGGGAGATGACGCAAATTTCACTTTTCTCACCTCGACTACAGTCTCTCGTCTTGTCATCTGGTGCGCCGTTTCAGCAGGAAATATTCAACCGTCCCTTTGTACCATGCTCGCAATCACTTAGCTTTCCCCGTATGTTGAATTATCACAACGTTTAGCAAGAAGAAAACATCAGTCTCTGTTCACGTTGGTGGAGAAAAGCACACCAAATGGGCAGCTGAGTAAGAAATTACGATAAGTGAAGCAAGACTTACGACTAGCAAAGGAGGCATGTATCATTTTTGAGAAAAGTGTGTGGACATGAGGCCGACCTAATATTTTCTCCCACACCAACTGGACCACTGCAGGATCCTACACAACATGGATTAGAACTGGTGGATATTAGGAGTTGCCATCTGGACAACCCTCCCAGGAAGAAAAGGCACACCAGAAAGAGGACCATAAGTAGCCAAAACAAACACGTCTTCGTACGTACATACATCCACGCGGTCATAACCACCCAGCTTCATTCAGCTAGTGAACATATATCTTACAAGTTCTTAATTGTTCATAAACCATGGTTCCTCGAATGAGAAGTGAAAATTCAGCAAGACCTTGACTGTTAAATGCAAACTGACCGCATAGCGGACATTCTGCAAAACATTTACTCATCAGTCTCTCAAAGAACACGCAATCTTCAGAGGTAGTTTTCTTTGTCGACAATCCTGTTTTTCCCCGCAAATATACTTGTGCATTATATTTTGCGTGAATTTCACACAAGTGTCTCCATGAAAATGGTTTGTGCATTGTGCATAGTGTGATTGCTTCATATATCAGTTCCCAAAGTAGGAATATTCTGATCGGTCAATAACAGTGGACGGACATTGGGAGAGATGTGACTTTCAATAACAAGGCATCACAGTAGGTGTCACTGTGGACTA
>JAWQFJ010029748.1:0-2500 GCA_034096865.1 Theodoxus fluviatilis | reverse complement strand
CCATTGGCCCGGCAGTGATTTTTATCGAAAGGACCCGAAAAGACCCGAAAAGACACCTGAAAAGACCCGAAAAGACCCGAGAAGACACTAAATTACCTGAGAAGACCCGAAAAGACCCGAGAAGACCCGAAAAGACACCCGAAAAGACCCCAAAAGAGGGCAGTGATTTTTATCGAAAAGACCCGAAAAGACGTTTTGGGTCTTTTCGGGTGTCTTTTGGGTTGTCTTTTTGGGTCTTCTCGGGTCTTTTCGGGTCTTCTCAGGTAATTTAGTGTCTTCTCGGGTCTTTTCGGGTCTTTTCGGATCTTTTCGATAAAAATCACTGCCCCCCATGGCCCATTGGTGGGACTTTTCCTCACAGACTACTTGACCAGACACGAATGTTCACAACGCCTCGCATGTATACGAGTCAGGAATCAGTGACACAGCATTTCATTGTGTGGTTTTCCTCCGGAGACTCAAGGAAAAAGCTGGCGCTTCTAACAATGGCCTGCACGTAGGAAATCATCGGAACAACTTCCGCGGGAGGAAACGGAATGGACGCCAGGACAGGAGAACTCCAAAACAAAGAACTCTCGTTTTTGCCTTTCCTGTACCAAAATGGAATGGCAACATGTGCAACGTCATCTCCCCCCCCCCCCCCCCCCCCCCCCCCCTCCCTTAACTATAGGAATAGTCAAGAGTCAAGGAACTGTGCCGCGCTCTACTCTACACGGCGGGACAGGACGCTGCGTCGAGATACAGAGCGATGGTGTCTCACTCCTTGACACTAGCGTGAATTATATTCGTCCTGCCGCACAGAAAAGGGATACGATCTGATGAAGCGAACCTGGACTGCCTTGTCGCTTGGCCTTTGACAAAGCCACAATTGACAGCCATAACAAGGCCCGCCCAAGACAAACTCTTGCGTTTGGACAGCTGCAAGCCATTATATTTAATTCTCTCAGCTCCCCCATATCATTTTCGTTTCGCTCAGTTATCTCCCCGGAGAGCCCCGAACCCGTGACAATTGCAGTGACTTCCGAGACGACAAAAAATACACCGTGGTGAGAACACCACCCGCAGAAAGACTCTTGAATTAATTCAAGTGCCCAGAGGACACCAACTGTGGCTCAGGCATCTAAAGTAAACGCAACGCACACAGCAGCCTTTGCATGGTTCCAGGACGTATACTTTTCCTCTGGACTACTTTTCTTTCACAACGAAACTGTCCGTCTTGCAGCGTGGGGCGCGCTGATATGACGTGTATATTTTCAAAGCCGTCCAAGAACGTTATTCGTCCCTTCTCTGATGCTATCTCCAGACTGAAGACACTCTCAGAGTTTGCTCATTTTTCGAAGGTTCTCTCCCTTTTTTGTGTACTTGCTTACGCTGGGCGACTGATTATCTGTGACTTCCATGAAATCCAACGGGTCTGTGACCGAATCAGCTTTCCGGTCTCAAAGGATTCACGAGAGTGCAGCTCTTTCATGAGCATCTTAGGTTTAAACGCACGTGCTTACGCTTCCCTTTGAACACTGCAGGGTGCGACTTTTAATGATTCCAAAACTAAGATACCCGCTAAGTTCTCTTTGATGCTGCTCATCGACAGAAGTTTGACGCTCCTGCCTTCACATCTGGGCTCTTGCTCTTGAACGTAGCAGTGAAAAGACGTGCCCCCAAACACCCCCACCATCCTTATCCTCTGCTCCCAACCCCGCCCTCACCATCACCGAAAGAAAAGAGAGCCACTTTTCGTCCGCATTGTCCTTTTAAAAGACGAGTGCGGCATGATGGCCTGAGCATGCGACGCGAGGAACTAGAGTCAGGCGCGAGTTGGAATGGGACTGGCATTTACGACCTCGTACGATATCTGCCAAAGGTACTCGTCCATGACCCACTGCAGAATGGCACGCTTGTCTTTTTTTTAAACCGCTTTTCTCCTGCAATCCCGCAGTTCAGCAGTTTAGCAACTGGGCGTGCGAGGTGCACTTCGCGCCGAATAGCTATTAGCCCGACTTCCCGTTGTCACAGTTCCCTTCAGTCTGCATGTCAAGTCTGCCAGTCTCGAATGTTCAGAATCCTGACCCCATTTTCCATGCTGACTTTCATTTCTACATTCAAGAGCATGAATCCAGATGTGATGGCCCTTGTTTAAAACATCATTTGCAACATGAGTTGCAGAGGACCCATCACTCCTGCCCTACGCCATTTTGTGATGTTAATTTAAAAAAAAAAACTCAGTTAAATATAGCTATAAGAGTTTTGCTTGTCATTTGAAGCAAACAATGAACAATAAAGGGGAAAAAATTTCTCCGAAAAGTTCATCGTAAACGCTAAATTTCAAAGGCTCACACTTTTTTTTAGAGAGCCCTCTTTCCTTTAACACCGGTCTCCTATTCAGAGCTCCAAAGCCTGAACAACCAATGAAAAGTGGTTATTTTGCTGCGAAGTTTGTGTTCATCCAGACTATACGCGAAAAAAGGGCAAGATGTATTTTTTGGTGAAGAATAGATTATTA
>JAWQFJ010029747.1:10000-22419 GCA_034096865.1 Theodoxus fluviatilis | reverse complement strand
CCTCAGCGACACGCCGTGTAACCAGATCACTGTCGGACGGCGCTTTTTTCTTCCCAGCATGGTGGGTGTGCTCAAGTCTGCCTGACACTAATGCATACAGCAGATACAAGTAGCCCTGTTTACTGTCAGTGGGTGAGCGGGAATGCGAATAAAAAACCTACTGAGATGACGCTGAAATATCCGAGCTTTACAGCATTAATGTAAGGTGGGAGAATTGAGAAGAATGATAGATGGCAAAATATGGAGGATGCTGGCAGTGAAAAGTGGCTTGAAAGTGAGAGAAACAACTAACAACTCATTTCAGTTGACACAGATTCAAGCATTACATCGCTTTTATTGTTGCTACTGCTGTTGTTATAACCACCACCATCACCACCAGTACTTCTACTACTAATACTGCTGCTATTGCTGACTCTGCTGCTGCTCCTCGTCCTCCTCGTCCTCCTCGTCCTCCTCGTCCTCCTCGTCCTCCTCCTTGTCCTCGTCCTCCTCCTCGTCCTCGTCCTCCTCCTCGTCCTCGTCCTCCTCCTCCTCGTCCTCCTCCTCCTCCTCGTCCTCCTCCTCCTCCTCGTCCTCCTCCTCCTCCTCGTCCTCCTCTTCCTCCTCCTCGTCCTCCTCCTCCTTCTCCTCCTCGTCGTCCTCCTCCTCCTCGTCCTCCTCCTCCTCCTCGTCCTCCTCCTCCGCCTCGCTCCTCCTCACTCCTCCTCCTCATCCTCCTCCTCGTCCTCGTTCTCCTCCTCGTCCTCCTCCTCCTCCTCGTCCTCCTCCTCGTCCTCCTCCTCGTCCTCGTCCTCCTCCTCGTCCTCGTCCTCCTCCTCGTCCTCGTCCTCGTCCTCCTCCTCGTCCTCGTCCTCCTCCTCGTCCTCCTTCTCGTCGTCCTCCTCCTCCTCGTCCTCCTCGTCCTTCTCCTCGTCCTCCTCCTCCTCCTCCTCCTCATCCTCCTCGTCCTCCTCGTCCTCCTCGTCCTCCTCGTCCTCCTCGTCCTCCTCGTCCTCCTCATCCTCCTCGTCTCCTCATCCTCCTCGTCCTCCTCATCCTCCTCGTCCTCCTCATCCTCCTCGTCCTCCTCATCCTCCTCGTCCTCCTCATCCTCCTCGTCCTCGTCCTCCTCCTCATCCTCCTCATCCTCCTCGTCCTCCTCATCCTCCTCGTCCTCCTCATCCTCCTCGTCCTCCTCATCCTCGTCCTCCTCATCCTAGTCCTCCTCATCCTCGTTCTCCTCCTCATCGTCCTCCTCCTCATCGTCCTCCTCATCCTCGTCCTCGTCCTCCGCGTCCTCCTCCTCCTCCTCCTCGTCCTCGTCCTCCTCCTCCTCGTCCTCCTCGTCCTCGTCCTCCTCGTCGTCGTCCTCCTCCTCCTCCTCCTCCTCCTCCTCCTCCTCCTCCTCCTCCTCCTCCTCCTCCTCCTCCTCCTCCTCCTCCTCCTCCTCCTCCTCCTCCTCCTCCTCCTCCTACTACTACTACTACTACTACTACTACTACTGCTACTGCTAATGCTACTGCTACTACTACTGCTACTGCTACTACCACAACAAGAACAACTACTACCACAACAACAACAACTACTACTACTCCCACTACTACTTCTCCCCTACTACTACTTCTACTACTACTTCCATTACTAACATAGTAACAATGCTACTACCACTTGTGCTGCTGTTGCTCTTACCGCTGCTGCTATACTGCTACTCCTACTGCTACTACTACTACTACCACTACTGCTACCACCACCACCACTACTACTACTACTACTACTACTACTACTACTACCACTACCACTACTACTACAACTATCACTACTACTACCACTACCAATACCACCACCCTGATGAACTCGACGATGACGACGACGACGTTGCCATGGTTTACACCTTCTGTCGTCTTTCTCGTACCAAGAACTATGCAGAGAAAAGTTTGTATCATGTAAATCGTAACCAAACTTTGTCACTTTCACATCGATGCAAGGTTCCGTTTACTCAATTCACAATACTTTATAGTCCAAGCGTGGACATGTTAAAGTATGCTAAAATTAATTGGGAATAATTTACACAAATGCTACACAATTGCATTAGTAGAAGAGAAAAAATGAGAAACGTACGTTTGCTTTAGAGAGTTTACTATGCACAGCAAAACAAAATGGATAATTAAATGTTTACGCATACACGTGCAACTACCGGAAATATCTAAAAGCACAATGTTTAGTACAGATGAAGTACAAAGCCTTCTCTAACGATAGCTATAGAATCTTGCCACTCATTTACCTCCCCCCCACCCCCCATCCCCCAACCCCCTCCCCACTCAACCATCGTCATTTCTCTCTCCACCCTCGCCCACTGCGTGTCGGGATTCAGACTGTATTATTAATGAGTCGTGCAGAATATGGTATCAAAGACTAATTCCATCTGGTCGTCAGCGCCCACTATTATTTCACTAACGGAACTATCTTCGGAAGGTACTAGAAAAAATAAATGTACCTACCGCTAATTTGTTTAATACACCGGACATTGATACAGGCAATCTACTGAATTGTCGTTCTTTTCCGCATAACGTGAGCACTATGAACGTTTGCCACACCTCACCTTCGCATAAAAGCTGCTGTAAATCAAGCTATGGTGTTCCTCAATATAGCTTTATCTACACAGTATTTTATTATATACTTTTGGGGTCTTTCTAACCTTTTTTTCATACCACAAGCATGTGTTTGCCGTACTTAATTAAATTAATATTTTCCCCTTCGGATCTTTTTCGAAAAATTCGCCAACTCTGTAAGCTCTCACACTGTCAGTAGCTAGAAACTTCCTATGGAGCGAAGCAGCAGACGGTCTTTAGAGGAAGAGCCCCCGTCGCCGAGTGTTTCGGCCCTATAATCTTCCTTACAAGATTATACGCTCTCACTCTCTACGCTCTCACACTGTACGCTCTCACCATGTCGAATATCGCCAGATCAATGGTGTACGTACTCAGTCTTGATGTCTAGTTTGCTCAGTTACTCAAATAAGCTTTGTCCAAGATTATAATCTTATTCTCTTTCATCCTGAGAATGGACACTTTTTCTTCGCAGATCATCGTCCTGTCTTGTTTCTCATAACATCTTGTTTCTCCATGTTTTACCACTTTACAATGAGTCACATTGCAGATGAGACAGTTCATCATTGCCAAGTATAGGCTCTGTTTTAATTCCCGAGCAGTCATCCACTTTTTACCATGCATCACAATTATGATCTGTGTTTCAAACAAAAACAAATAGACCAGAAGGATGTCCTTGTAAAGTTGTTCAGAGCTCTTGTGATAATTGCCAGTCCCTCTAAGCATCTTACTGAAAGACTAGATCACATGGGATTCGAGCACAGTATATGACGATCAACAGACTGACATATTTTAAAGGTTGAACTCTTTGTCCGCGAGCTTTCCCTACCAAACGCGACAAAAATATTAACATGGAAAATGCATGTGAAATCAAGAGAAGACATGTGCTGACCGGTCGAATTTAAAACAGAATGCTCAGTGCAGTTATCAGCCACATGAGATCCCACATTCGAGAGCATCTGGTCAATTCATATTTCCACAATCCTTCACCTAAGACATGATTAGCGTAGTCCTGAAGTACTTGGTTCATGATCAGAGCTCAGAGAGATTAATCTGTACCAACTCGGTCGACTGACACCAACTCAAAATACACCAAGGGAACGAAATCAGGGCTTCAGAATTAAGTAACGATGCTTGGTAAGGTTTATGAACTCCACGGCACCCTAGCGCGGCAGGTGATGTGAATAGTGGAGTCCAAAGCTAAGGTTTGTTTATCAGGGCGCGGAAACCGCGAGCACCCTTGCTGAGCCCAGCAAAGGGCGTCCCGGATACTGACGTCTGATGAAGCAATTTACGAGAGCTCAACTGATTTTGTGTGGCAGCGATCTGCCTTCAAGACATGAAATCCACGCTTCGACAGACCTAAAGCCAACAGGCGATACAAGACTTTAAATGGGGCAAGAATATACTCAAGCACTGGAATGCTCAGTAGCTTCAATTCCGTCAGGGTTGGACGTGTACGAATAGTCTTCGTGCAGCCCAATTCCTAGGCTTACGCGGAACCAGGCGGACGAATAGGTTTCCAAAGTAGATCCTCTCTATATCGTATCACCGTGTTGCTTGGATTACCTGAATCGTCAGCTTTTGTCAGAAGAGGTAGGTCTTCTCTGAACTGATGACGATCAAATGAATGAATGGTTTGATAATAAGAAAGCATGATTTGATATGATTGAATATTTAAGAGGTTGGATAGAGAGCTGGACGAATATTGTGTGATAATTATTGCATCAGTGAATGAAAAAATGGATGAGACGAAACTGTCTCGTGACGTATGGTTGAAGGGAGGGACGGGCTGATAAAAGATGGTTCGGAGGGCAAATGTTTGAATTTATGAACCGGCAGATGGATGTCAAATATATGCACAAAAACATACATGTAATGGATGCATGCACATAAGAAGAATGGATGGACGGTTAAAAAGAGAGGTGAATGGTTGCATTGATTAACGAGTGGAGGCGAATGGATTTCGGATTGAATGACAAGTTTGCGAACGAGTAGATGACCACCGATCGCGAGCAGGGACAAACGCATGAATATTCATATTCACCTTGGGTGTTTTTCCAGAAAACTCGGGGCTGCAACTCGGGGATGACTGAAGTCAAACTGGGATGTTGGTGGGCTGCTCTGCTGCTGTGTCTGGGCTCTGTCCGCGCTCTCGAGTTTGTCTATCACGACCATGGGCACATGACAGCTTTCCTGACCAACGTGTCTCGAACCTACCCCAACATCACCCACCTCCATTCCATTGGAAAATCTGTACAAGGTGAGGTTGCTTTCCCGCCTTTGGCACAAAGTTCAAGTGATTGAAGCCTACATTGCTATCTTCATGACGTGTCTGCCTACTTGGTCTTGAGATATTTGAAGGAATGCTGACGAGTTCCGTGCGTTGTCGTGTGTTCAGTAGATATGTGTGCGCATGTGTGTGTGTGTGTGTATGTGTGTGTGTGCGCATGTGTGTGTGTGTGTGTGTGCGTGCGTGTGTGTGTGCGTTTGTTTGTTTGAGTCCTATTCTAATATGTTGTACGTTTCTTTTGTGAGAAGTAAGTATTCAGTTATAAGAACTGCGATAAGCACAAATGTAAGTTGTTACTGCATTGTTCTCTGCCCTAATATATGTTTCAATATCTTAACAAAAGTACGAAAAAGGATAAAATGTTTTTCTTTGTTTTGAAAAAAGAAAGAATTTCCCAATTATACTATAATCTAAATTGTGCAGTTACATTCAGCGCTACAGCAGAATGCAAGCTGCTGTCATTTTTTCAACCACGATGATTTGTTTTGTTTCACTCCATTTTTCATTGATGATTTGAACTCAACTATCTCTGTGATTTAATGTAGCCATCGACGGCATTCGTCATGTAACATTGGATGATCCTTCTTTAGACGGATCTTGCCGAGCTTTCAATTGTCGGAGAATTTCGATGGGTTTCACCCCTTCACTATTCAAAGAACGAATGGCATCATGCTGTTTCTCTTTGGTGCATGTTGCACTTGGGGCGGCCATCTTAACACTATTGCTGCGCAGTAGTATGCTGCTTCTACATCGTGCTGCCACCTGTCGGCCACTCTCTAAACAAACAGTAACACTGATGCCAACTTACAGAACAATCGAGAGTTGTCACAATTTTAATCGAACTTTTAACGTTTAAATTTAACTCACACTCGCACCACATGTCATTTACATTTCTCTCTTTCACTGTTATGGCGCTTTTCTTGTATTCATTTTCTTCGTTCATTCTCTGTGAGTGAGTGTGTGTGTGTGTGTGTGTGTGAGTGTGTGTGTGTGTGTGTTTTAGCCTGTGTATGTGCGTATGTGTACGTGTGCGTATGTACGTCTCTTTTTTCTCTAAACCTTTTGTATTTCTAAACTCTCTCTCTCTAAATTCTCTCTCAATTTTTATCTCTAAACTCTCTCTCTCTCTCTCTCTCTCTCTCTCTCTCTCTCTCTCCCTCTCTCTCTTTATCTCTCTCTCACACATACGCACGCACACACACACACACACACACACACACACACACATACACACACAAACGCGCGCGCTTTCAATACTACGCTTGCATTTGTTTTTTGTGTGTTTTTTTTGTTAGCACGATATGTTCTGCTCTCTCCACTCATATGACCGACTGTGTTATATAAATTTCCCTTCGCACTCGTAAACGTTTTCAAGCACAGTCAACTGTCTTCCAGCGAGAAAGAGTGTCCGTCTTTGTCAGTACATGACAGCATGTCTGTCACAGGTCGAGACCTGTGGGTTCTTGTTGTAGGCAAAAATCCCAACAGCCATGTGCCACTTCGGCCGAATGTTAAGTACGTGGGAACCATCCATGGAAATGAGGTAGGAAGAAAGAGAATCAGATGTAAAATGAGTCAACACTAAAATTTGTTTGGAGACACCAGTCAGATTTAAGATCAAAGTCGTGCCTTGAGATGTCAGTCAGTCAGTAAAGAGAGAAATAGTATTTGGAAACCCGCCACGTTACTGAGGTGGGTTGAGACAAAACTTAGATAAAAAGGATATGAAGTGAGTTTGATTTTAGGTTTACAAGTGGTAATTTACGTATATGAGGAGCACATTATTCTTTTCATAAGATGGTGATTTAATGATTAACATACATGGAAATCACACACAGCGATCAGGCATGCAGAGACATAGCAAAAAGGATGCTTAAAAAATTCGAGCCATGCTTTATCTAGAGGGCAAATTTGAAATAACAATAAGATAGTGATGTCGAGAATGTCGTCCGAAATGCGAACCTACGAATGTGTGAATCTTGTCCTTGTGTATGTTGTATCTAAATATGCTTTATATTCTATTACGTCTTACATTTTTCTGATGATGATAATGCTTAATGGCAATACATGGTTTTTCTTACATGCTCTATTTGTGGGTGCATTACTTCAAAGTGGACGCTGTCATTCCTCGCCCTTGACCTTTTATCACCAGCTGAAACTGCCGTATTTTCTACGGCAATATGAACACAGTCCATGCTCCATGAAGTAAGTTGACCTGTTTAAAGCAGTTTTAGGCCTCCTCACACGTGAACACATTGCTGGCAAATATGCTGTTTCCATAGGAAATGTCGCGATTGCAAGTGGCAAAAAAAGTTTCGGGCGTGCTCAAACGAGGCACTGCTGAATCGATCGAATTCGAATACACCAAACCCGTGTTGAATGTCTGGGCGGAGAGCGGAGTTAATAACGTTTCTAGGATGCTATGTTATACCATAGGACGTTTTTCTCGTAATGTTTGTGGGGAACTGGATGGTTGGGAACTTGTAAATCAAAAGAAAAACCACAACATCGCTCTGACTCATATAAACACGCCTATTTAGTGTAATACACGTAGCCTAGTGGATATCGTTGTCACCTGCCTTGCGGTTGACGGGTTCATTTTCATGCCGATGCCTTCGTCTGTACCTATTTTTACATCTCACCCCCATTCTCATTCAGCGCTTTACCAAACACAAGGACATTTCGTGTCCCTGCAGCAAAACTTGCCACGTGTGAGGAGGCCCTTAGCCACTGCTGTTTTATGAGTTGTCGAAAACGAATAGGCAATCACCCACATCCCTCAGCATCGATTGGACATGACATGGTAATTGCCTTGAAAGCCGAGCGTGCTGCGCTTTCGTGTTTTCTGCTCAAGCCGGTGGGCGGAGAGCTCCTGCTTCATTTGATCGAGCTTCTGGTGACCGGATATGGCGTCAACATCACAATCACCCGCTTTCTGGATGAGACAGCGGTCCACTTGCTGCCCATGATGAACCCGGACGGCAACACTGTCGCCCACGAAGGTGACTGCTCGAGCACCGAGGGGAGGTAGGTTCTGTGTGAAGGAGGCGCGGTGAGGTACATGCGGTCATAGGGGCAAAAGAGTAGTCTTCAAGCGGAGAGGCACAAAGAGAAAGCAAATTAGACTATCAAGGAGACAAGTGAGAAAAACATTGAGATAAGAAGTGTGAAAGAAGTGTAAGAAAAACACACTCGTTAGATAAAGAAAGACAAGGGCGAAAACGATAGACACGCCACTTAAAAGGTGGAGGAAAGAGGTTGGGAGTGGAGGGAGGTTACAAAGAACGATGTTGGCGGATGTGACAGTGATGACGTTCATTCACACATCGTTTCTCTTGCGCTCTGTCTCGCTTGCACTGGCGCACAATATTGTGTTCAATTCTTCATCGACAGCAATGCAGCTCGCTATCCCAAATTTCCTATTTGTTTTCCTATCTCCACATATATCTTATGTTCTGCTTCCACAAAAATGAATACGCTAGCATCAGTGATGGTATCGGAAAGTACACATAGATCAGGGTGATCACGCATTCTTATTCCATCCACACAGCATCAGTGGCTGACTGTGACGATTCTGGAAATAAGCAAGTCCTGGAAATCGTGTAAGCTACACCTCATCTTGTCACGCTTGTCGAGTTTTATTATCCCTGCGTTCTGTTGCACTCTGCTTCATCTCTGCTAAGATGTAGCAAGCTATGGAGTTTTGATTGGTTGGTTTCTTTGATATCTGAAAAGCGCATTATCATTAAAAGTAGAGGGTTACGGAGGCCCTCTTTGAATATATGAATCCCCAAAATGATTTCACATTTAACTCTTTCCCTCGAGATCAAAGAGACAATTTGATAACATCATTAGGGTCGATTATCATTGATAACATAAGGGAGATAACCATCACCAGTTATAAAGGAAGGTCAAGGGAAATCCCAAAATGTGTGCCGTCTGCTGCTTCGATACAGACATGGGTATGAATGCCGACGTTTACTACAGATATAACGACATACAATTCACTCTGCCACGGTAAAAAGAGCACTAAAACATTCATTTCTTCGAAATGTAAAACCAATCGGTACGTCTGCCACTTCCATGGCTGTAAACTCCATGGCTCGAAGCATATTTACCGTGCAAGTCCGTGGAGTGACTTCCATTACTTCGATGTTAGAATGAGCCAATGAAATGCGACTATGGGCGCTGTACTTTCATAGTTGCTAGGCACAGCAAGTGGCGCACTCTAGTGTGAGGCAGTTAAAGCGCCTTTAGAGATGATCCTGCTGCTGCGCGACCTTGACAGAATGTTGACCTCAGCCACTGGGTGAAACGTCACCAAAGATCGTGTATCAATGATAATCGACCCTAATGCTTTTATTAAGTCATTTCTTTGATTAAAAGGGATAAAATTGAACGTTAAAATTTTTGGGGATTCGCGTATCCATAGAGAGCCTTCAAAACTATTTACTTTTAATGATGATGTGTTTATTAAGTCACAAAACCCCCCAGTCAAAACTCCTCAGCTTGCAACATCGTTGCGAAGATGAAGCCGAGTGCAACGGAACACGGGGTATGCCAGTGCACACAAAAGGGCGTTATAAATGTGTGCTGTTTGAACTTTTACGCGTCTTCTGATGTCGCGAAGACGACTACAAAAGATAGATCACACACCTAGTAACATGTCATGACCATGCAAAAAGAATTGTCTTGGGTTATTAAGGAGCCAAGTCCTAAGCCTTCATTTCAGGGCAGATACTTGGTACCTCCTGCAGTATGCTTTTTTGAGGGATAAAATTAAATAAACTTAGTGTAGTATGTCAATTTCCGTGTATTAGGTTAAATGGTCATTTCCACATATGTGCCAAGTCTGAATTCCAATTGTTAACACCTGGGGGATAAATACAGATCAACCACCACAACGATCGCCACCAGTGAAAACAACAGTGGAGTGAAAGACACACCTTTGACGGAGACATACTTTTCGTTAAATTAATGCAGAATTTTAAAAGCCTCACCGCCTCTAACACAAATATAAACAATTAGCTCTTCTCTTCACCAGTACGAAACAATAAACGTACATATCCATTCTGATTTTGATGCGACCTATATATCAATCATATAATTCAATTCAAATGAGTTTTCGTCTTCATGTGGGACGAACGACTTCCGAGCTCCATGATCTGCTGTGAATTGCTCACCTCTTGCTGCCAATGTTCTCCACCACGGAAGAGTATTCAGTTCTCTAGACTACTTTCTCTTCCACTCTCACTTGATGAAAGACAATGACGATTACGACGACGACGGCGATGATGATGAAGTTGGTGATGATGCTGATGATGTTGGTGATGATGATGATGTTGGTGATGAATGAAGTTTTACGGTCTATCTGCCATTGCAGGCTATGTAAGATCATTTAAAACGAAAATGAACTGCTCGTCAGAGTGAAAGTGAAACTAAGTCCAGCCTCAATTTCCCTATTCGTCCGCCTTTTTAGAGGCACGTAGGGAGACGATGTGGGCTTGTGTTTGCAACCAGTCAACGACATGGCTCAATGGTTCACAGGGGTTGTGAGGATTTGAACCTGAAAGCGAGTGATACACAGGACCCACCTTCCCTTTCGACTTTTCCTTGCAGATTCAACGCAGCTGCGATGGATCTCAACCGTAATTTCCCGGACCTCTTCGCCAAGAACGAGGTGGCTCGACAGCCCGAAGCACAAGCCTTGATCAACTGGCTCCAGCAGCAAAGATTCGTCCTCTCTGCCACATTTCACGGGGGATCCAAGGTGGCCAACTATCCCTTCGACAACTACCCATCCGGTGCGTCATCCTGGGCATGCATGGAGACTGAGACACACAGACACACGGACTGACAGACATACACACAAACAAAACACGCAGACACGAAGAAAGACACACTGGCAGGCGCATAGACCCATGACAGATGTTCAAACTCTCTGCTATTATGGTAGTGTTGTTTTCTGACTAGAAAGAGAGAGAGAGAGAGAGAGAGAGAGAGAGAGAGAGAGAGAGAGAGAGAGAGAGAGAGAGAGAGAGAGAGAGAGAAAGAGAGAAAGAGAGAGATTGAGATTGAACATTGCTTTTCTGCATGAAACGGTTTATGCAACCGCTGAAATGCTGCGTCAGAAGCACGGCCTGGTTTTTCAGTACAAACTACTACTTAGTTCCTTACCGACTAACTATCCCCTTTTCAGATCTCAGACGAATGTATATACGCAGGTTGATGTGGAATACATATGCCTTTGATGTTAAGGTACTCCTGTCGCTGGAGGAGCCTAAGGCAGTACGAGCGATTGCAACGTATTTGTATTATGCATTCAAGAGAAGAAAAGAAGCTGTTTCTATTGCTATGGCCGAAGAGGCATATTATGTGTAATTATGTTGTGATGGGCCGATGGCCTAACAAAAATAATCCATTCGTTCGTTCGTTCGTTCGTATGCCCTTTTTAGATGAAACTCAACAGATGTAACTTATGCACTTTATGTATAAAAAAAGGAATAACGCTGAAACATCTCTTCGTGTGCTGCAAAGTCAGCAGATTCCTATGAATAATGCTGAATGTTTAAAAATTGAAAACAAGCCCCTAGGGGGATGACATAAGGTTTATTACGCGTGATGTATTGTTTTATTCTCTAATCACTTGTAAGTACTCTAAATTAATCCTCCTCCTTGCAAAAAATACATTTTTCTCTTTTCAAACAGGAGTTTTACCTAATATTGACAGATTCCATATGGTTCTTGTAAACAGTCATTGAAGCAAATGGATTGCAGCAAATCTGATTAAAATAAGCGAACCGTAAAACAAATGCCGTAGTTTTATATGTATATCCCGGGAAACGTTACCTTATATGTACTACAATAGACATACGTTTGTTTCAAAATGAATGATGATATAGTATAGCAATGATCTACTTGCTCCCTTTCCAGTTGGCAACTTCCATTTTCTTCACTGACTGCACTACGCATCACCAAAATCCACATGTACTCACATATTTAGTAGTGCCCACCCTTAGAGCAGTAAACTCACTCGTTACTTTCTAACTGCCTCAAAAATAAATCTGCTAGTTACCCGTTCATTTTGATCTTCGCTCATGATTCTCGTATATATATATATATATATATATATATATATATATATATATTTGCTAACTGCAGAACTCATCGGCCAACTAACCCATCTATCCGCCGCAAAGACGGCTAGCTAGAGTGGATCGGGGCATTGTCGAATGGTTCTTCGCTGTGTTTCAGCCAGTGACTTGCCGCGTTATTCTGCTACTCCGGACGACGACGTCATGCGCTACGTGTCACTGACGTTCACACGCAACCATGCCGACATGCACAAGGGTGTGCCGTGTACTTCGGGATCCAAGCACTTCCCTGACGGCATCATCAATGGCGCAGATTGGTATACTGTTACTGGTGAGTGTCCGTGCTTTGCGCTCTGGCTCCCTTGCTGACAGGGTAAATCACTTTGCTCCAACCTGCTCCATCTCATCCCTTTTAGTGCACTTTTGCACACTTCAATAAATACTGCT
>JAWQFJ010029747.1:0-5000 GCA_034096865.1 Theodoxus fluviatilis | reverse complement strand
TCATTTCAAGCCATAGTGCAAGCACACCATTTCAAGCCATAGTGCAAGCACACCATTTCAAGCCATAGTGCAAGCACACCATTTCAAGCCATAGTGCAAGCACACCATTTCAAGCCAAAGTGCAGGCACATAATTTGAAGCCATAGTGCAAGCACACAATTTCAAGCCATAGTGCAAGCACACCATTTCAAGCCATAGTGCAAGCACACCATTTCAAGCCATAGTGCAAGCACACCATTTCAAGCCATAGTGCAAGCACATCATTTCAAGCCATAGTACAAGCACGTCATTTCAAGCCATAGTACAAGCACGTCATTTCAAGCCATAGTGCAAGCACACCATTTCAAGCCAAAGTGCAGGCACATAATTTGAAGCCATAGTGCAAGCACACAATTTCAAGCCATAGTGCAAGCACACCATTTCAAGCCATAGTCAAGCACACCATTTCAAGTCATAGTACAAGCACATCGTTTCAAGTCATAGTACAAGCACATCGTTTCAAGCCATAGTGCAAGCACGTCATTTCAAGCCATAGTACAAGCACGTCATTTCAAGCCATAGTGCAAGCACACCATTTCAAGCCAAAGTGCAGGCACATAATTTGAAGCCATAGTGCAAGTACACAATTTCAAGCCATAGTGCAAGCACACCATTTCAAGCCATAGTCAAGCACACCATTTCAAGCCATAGTGCAAGCACACCATTTCAAGCACGAGTGCAAGCACACCATTTCAAGCAAGAGTGCAAGCACATCATTTCAAGCCATAGTGCAAGCACACCATTTCAAGCCATAGTGCAAGCACATCATTTCAAGCAAGAGTGCAAGCACACCATTTCAAGCCATAGTGCAAGCACACCATTTCAAGCCATAGTGCAAGCACATCATTTCAAGCAAGAGTGCAAGCACATCATTTCAAGCCATAGTGCAAGCACACCATTTCAAGCCATAGTGCAAGCACACCATTTCAAGCCATAGTGCAAGCACATCATTTCAAGTCATAGTGCAAGCACACCATTTCAAGCCATAGTGCAAGCACACCATTTCAAGCCATAGTGCAAGCACATCATTTCAAGTCATAGTGCAAGCACACCATTTCAAGCCATAGTGCAAGCACACCATTTCAAGCCATAGTGCAAGCACATCATTTCAAGCCATAGTGCAAGCACATCATTTCAAGCCATAGTGCAAGCACACCATTTCAAGCCATAGTGCAAGCACACCATTTCAAGCCATAGTGCAAGCACATCATTTCAAGCCATAGTGCAAGCACATCATTTCAAGTCATAGTGCAAGCACACCATTTCAAGCCATAGTGCAAGCACACCATTTCAAGCCATAGTGCAAGCACATCATTTCAAGCCATAGTGCAAGCACACCATTTCAAGCCATAGTGCAAGCACACCATTTCAAGCCATAGTGCAAGCACATCATTTCAAGCCATAGTGCAAGCACATCATTTCAAGTCATAGTGCAAGCACACCATTTCAAGCCATAGTGCAAGCACATCATTTCAAGAGATACGGTCTCGTAAATACATGTCAAGCCAGACTATAAAAAGTCACATTGTATTCTCGGTCGATTGTGATTTAATAACATTTAAGCATTTCTTACTGATGATTTCTGCTGTTTTAAGATTGCGAAAACCGTGTTTGGATCTAAAGACTTGGAATGAAGTTATTTGCAAGAGAATCTGGCATTTCGGGGAATCAATATTCTGAAAAAACTGCAATAACTCAATAAACTTAGGGCAGTTGTGGTCATTACAAAAGTATTATCAACCTCTAACTCTTGTAAAAATGCATGTCATTAACGCTATCTTATAACCTGCAAATCGACGTCTATCCTTATGGGCTGTGAATAAAAATGAATTGGTCACAGGTCAGTTTTCTACAAAGACCTTGAAGTCGACAATCAGGTCTCCTCTCCATTAGAAATGTGCTGTGGCTGGATTTCCTGGGGACACTTACACATGCACTCAGTCTTGCATCCGCCTCTCGGTTTAGCAACGATAGCGCGGACACAGTACAGTGGGTTTGTTCTGCGTTTCAAGCATCCATTGTCTGTGAAGGCCTTCGCACACGAAGCAACCAAAATCTCTTGCCACGTTGCTTGCGGCCGGTTGCCTGCCATCGTGGCAGGCAACGTTGGAGACTGAGCTCGCACACTTTGCCACTGTGACCTTTCACCTAGCGCCACTTTCTATTTATGGAAGTGTATAAATTCCCGTGCTTGCACTGAGCATCCCCCCCCCCCCCCCCCCCCCTCCGCGGACTTGCCCAACCTAGCAATGACTGAAATCTACCCTCAAAACGACAGCGAAACTTCAAGTGACGATGACGATAGCACTTCCTCATCCAATAATGATGTTGCAGCTGCTGCAGCAATACTAATAATTGCCGAACAGCGAAAAAAAGGAAAATAATGTGTTGGTCTGGCCCATCCACTCTTTCGGACATTATGCATGCAGAGTGATCTCTTGAACCCTACCTGACAACGAACTTCCTTTGAACACATTGCTTTCCCGCGGTAAACGTTGACGTCATACGCAGGTGCTCTGTGATTGGTGGATTCACAGAAATTTGAACAAGTTTTGTGGCGAGCAACTCAGTTGCCGGTGGCTTGAAAGTTGCTTGGAATGCCAGTTGCTCTCAACCGACGTCGCACACGAAGCAATGCATGGAAAGCAATCGAGCTGCTTGAGTGTAATTTTGCCTCGTGTGTGAAGGCCTTAAGCAACGTCCCAAGTGCGTTCGAACTGAGAGATGTTGGGAATTAAGAAATGTAAGCTTGCTAAAATGAGCCATGGAAAAAACTATTCATTGTCTCCTCGCGTTTTTATTCTCGCCTCATCTAAAACAGGACTGTTATGCTCTCGTGTGATCAATGTTAGCCTCCCTAATTCAGCTCAATATTTTCCTACGCCTCAATTTCCTCCCCATGATGTACTACTATTCATACAATAGCTGGCCGTTCCCCCCAAACTGTGGTGTCATCCAGACGCCGGTGACCGATGTTTTAATTGGTACACTGAATGTTTTAATCATGGACGTTCGAGAACAAATGTTATTTGACCTGCACTCTTGCTGACTCAGAGGGAGAGAGAGAGAGAGAGAGAGAGAGAGAGAGAGAGAGACATACTGAAAGACATTCAGATAGACACACACACACATGCACACACACACGCACACACTCATGCGCGCGCGCAGACGGACGACGGACGATCGGATGGACAGAGACAGATATACCAATAAAATCTGTTTTTAATCAGAAGGCACCCTGTAAGATGGTCAAACTCTTTGTGCAAGTGTTACCCTCATGAAATAAAGTTGTCGACACAGTCAATTACCAGCGGGCAACAGACGAGTGCACTGTAGCATGACAGACCGCTACCCTGGATACGCGCGATGTGCGACACCCAATTGTTCACACTCTGGGTCGTCTCTGCGCAGGCGTGAAAGGTTTGGTCCTGGACACCAGAGGGCGCCCTGTACCCGACGCCGACCTTTACGTGGGGGGTCGAGATGAGATGCACTTCCGATCTTCTCACCATGGAGAGTTCTGGCGCCTGCTGCTTCCCGGAACCTACGTTCTGCACGTGAGTCGTTCTCTGTCTTGTAGGACGACTGCTGGTAGTGCCACGTCACGGATTTCTGCTTTTTTTTCTTCCCATCCCTGTTCTTTTGTGTGGATGTATGCGTGCCTGTTTCCTGGGGCGTTTGATTGGTATTTGTGTGTATGTGTTTGTGAGTGTGTGCGTGTGTGTGTGTGTGTGTGTGTGTGTGTGTGTGCGCGCGCGCTTAAGCGTGTGTGTTCGTGTGCGTGCGCGCGTGTGTGTGTAGAGGGGGCGGGGGTAGGAGGATGGGGGTAGATGTCGTGTATGCAGAGGTATGAGTGTGTACATGCTTGGCTTTTCGTGTGTGTATTTGTGTGTGTGCACACGCGTGTGCGTATGTGCATGTGTTTGTGCGCGCGCGCGTGAGTGTGTATGTGTGTGTGAGCATGTATGCGTAAATGTGTGTGCGTGTGTAATTGTGTGCGTGTGCGCGCGTGCATGTGTTGTGCGCGTGCATGCGTGCATGTTTGTGCGTGCGCGCGCGCGCGTGTGTGTGTGTTCTCATCTTCTTTATGTGTACGTGTGTATGCCTGCATGCGTTCGTGTGAAAGTGTGTGCTTGCGTCCATGCATGCCTGTGTGTGCACATATGAATGATGGACGCGCGTATGCGTTTTGGTGTGTGTGTGTGTGTGTGTGTGTGTTTGTGTGTGTGTGTGTGTGTGTGTGTGTGTGTGTGTGTGTGTGTGTGTGTTTGTGTGTGTGTGAATGCTTGCGAGAACGCACATGCAGGTATTACGTTGAGGCATACGCATGTTTGTGTTTTTACGCGTCAAGAAATGTGTCTTTACGAGGAATTAAAGTACAGGTGTGGAAATCTGCATCATGTGTGCGAAAGCAAGAGTCTGCTTGACGACATGTGGAACTCTGCGGATGCAAGTATAATGTATACATATATGTTATGGTTGTGTGTACTTTATGTATTTCTGTGTATCTGCTGCCAAGAGGAAATGTCTGGTTGTGTCTGTGCGAGAGGGAGTACCTACCAGCACGTGTATGTGAGCGTGACCCTGCGTGTGATTCTACAATTGTAGATATTCCCTATCGGATATCAGTGTGTGCATGTCCATTTGATTCTGTCCATTATGCCTGTTTAGAGTAGCTTGACAACAATGATTGTTCTGTAGAACTCTGACGTTCCTGTTAGTATAAACGTTTGATTTTACTATGCATCTGTCTATGATGCTTAATGTACCCTTGCTCTCTCAGACATTTCCTTTTTCTATCATTCTCGTTGTTGACCGTCGACATCATTCTGTGAGTGTTGCTCACAGCTTGTGTAATAGTCCCGATTAGAGATGGGCATATTTACATCAGGCTGGTTATTTCTGTGATACTGGTTATATTTTGTGCAGCAATCCCTATTCGAGAATGGCATACAGA
Organism: Theodoxus fluviatilis; assembly: GCA_034096865.1. NCBI lineage: Eukaryota > Metazoa > Mollusca > Gastropoda > Cycloneritida > Neritidae > Theodoxus > Theodoxus fluviatilis. The sequence goes on along the minus strand of JAWQFJ010029747.1, from coordinate 4 downwards.
TAAT